>NW_026505754.1:0-16034 GCF_026875155.1 Cherax quadricarinatus
GCAACCCCAGAAAAGAAGGGTACCTGAGGTGTTGAGGGAAGGGGTTTCCCCCCTTCCAAACTGTAAAACCAATCTCTCTCCCCTCCAGTCCCTACACTAAAAGAATCCCAATAAAAAGGAAATTTTTCCTTTTTTTAATGTTTCTTCATCATTTCCCATTGTATTGTTTATGTATACACATATTTCATGTAAAAAATTTTTTTTGTTTTAATACTTCGGGTCAGAAGGATTAATTGTATTTACATTATTTCTTAGGGGGAAATTGTTCGAAAATCGTGATTTCGATAAAGTAGCAACCCGGGAAAGGGTTTAACTATGAAAAAGGGGGGGACCACTGAAATGAAATTTTCACAATTTTCTGGTGACTTGTGATGAATGGTTTGAAAAACTGAAAAGTTGAAGATTGAGACACTTATCAACATACGGGATCTTTATTCGGGAAACGTTTGCCCACAGGGGCTTCAATCAGTCCAATACAAGTAGAAAGGCGTAAGGAGAGGAGGAGTTTGAGGTAATCAGTCCCCAGCTGGAGTCGATGTTTCGGGCCATCAATTTTGTAAATGTACAGCATAGGGCCCGAGACGGGGCTTTATACTGTGGGTTTGAGGTGGGTGAAGCAGGAGAAGGGGGGTCATACTGGTACCATCCACTAGTCGAAGTAGGTCTT
The DNA here is from genome assembly GCF_026875155.1 of Cherax quadricarinatus. NCBI lineage: Eukaryota > Metazoa > Arthropoda > Malacostraca > Decapoda > Parastacidae > Cherax > Cherax quadricarinatus. The sequence continues at coordinate 668 of NW_026505754.1, forward strand.
CGCCCAAAGGTTGGACAAGTGTTAAAGAATTCTTTTGTAAAAAAGACCCCATGAGGCTCCCGTGTCTGGCAGTTGTGATGAAGGGTTTTTAAAAAACCCGACAATTGAAATTGAGAATTTATGAAACATATGGGAATCTTTTTTCAGGAACGTTTCGCCACACAGGGCTTCATCATCAGTTTTTAAGCGAAAAAAGCTTAGAAAAATGCCTTCACTGCTTAATTTAAAAATGAGTAAGCGGGGAAAACCCTCCTATCCCGAGAGAGTTGCTGTATCCCTTTAATCTACCCCACTCACACCTGAGTCACTTGCTTCAGGCGAGGGGTGAAAGGGGTGGGCCAAAAAATTGGTCGTTACCCATTTCCTCACCAGAAAAAACTTTCTTTTTTTCAATCCCACCGTACCCTGAGGTGGGGGCCCCCCAAAAAAAAAAACTAAAGTTTTCCTTTTAAAATTTTAAATATTATAACGGGGAAAAGGGGGTACTACCCCCTTGCTCCGACATTTTAGTCGCCTCTTATGATACGCATGGTTTACTGAAAAAGAATTCTTTCCCCATTCCCAAGGAAAGGAAATAAAAAAGAACAAGAATTAAAAAAGAAAATAGAAAAAACCCAGAGGGGGGTATTAGTAATGCTTTACAGAAGTGTAGTGTAACCTAATGTAAGTAAAGTAGCAAGACTACCTGTAATCTTGCATATTTATGAACGAAAAAGACACCACAACCCTACCATCATGTAAAACAATTACGGGGTTTTCTTTTTTACACTCATTTGGGCAGGATGGAGTACCCCCCCTGGTGGTTGCTGCTACCAACCACTACCTAAACAAATAAAATATATACACTAATGAAAAAATGGGAAAGATGAAAAGAATATTTAATATTATAAAGCTGATTCTCTCTTTTTAGCTTTTAACAGGGTAATCGCAATGAAAATACAGTTCATACCAGTATACATTATATGCATAATAAAAAATTAAAATACAGGACCCTCGACCAACGTGGCATCGTCTAACTTTAAATCCGACTAGTGATACTTTTTAATGCAAAAATTTTGCCTGACTAGCACTAAAAAACTGACCAAACACGTTTCGTTCCGTTCGAGACGCTTCCACGGGCCTGAGCACGCCAATGTTTACAAGCCAGCCACCACCGCGGTCCATCCAAAACATACAATTAAATTTCATATTTATCACAGCGTTTTTAGTGATTGCACCTGCAAAATAATCACCATGGGCCCCAAAAAAAGCTTTGGCCCAAACCCCTAAGAAAAAGGGTGAAATTTACTGTGGATAGGAAGAAAGGATCATTGCTAGGTATAAAGGGAGTGCAAATCTCCGAGCGGGCAGTTGTACACAAAACTCTAATCGACCTCGTACTATTGTGGCCAAGAAATGGAAAATCGGGGAACGTTTTTCCCAAAGGTGCAACTTTTTTTCAAAACGAGATCGCAAGTGTTAGAAGATGTTGAGAGACTTTTTTGGTGGGGATAAACAAAAACAGATAGCAAGATTGCATCTCTCAACGATCAAATGTGAAAAGCTAGGAAGTTGCATGACGATTTTAACCCTTTGGGTTTCGGGAACTAGTAGGCTTTACCCCCGGGGTTTTGACACTAGACGCCAAATTCTAGCGCCCTAAAATTTAGGGGGAAGAGCGGGTGGGGGCCTTCATAAAAAAAAGGGGGTCTATCTGGTCAGTGGCACATTTAAAAAAAAATCCTGCAGCACAAGTGCAAAGAAAAAAAAAAACTTTGCTGTTTTTTAAAAAAAAACAGCGACTTTGGGCACGTACATGGCCCCCCGCATCCGTGGCCTTACATAATTAAACCCGAATACCGATACATTTTACTAAGATTTTGCCTCCTACCGCTAAAAACCCCGCTCAACGCTTTTGTCCCGAGACCGCAAATTTTGGGGGGCCCGACCAGCCTACATGTTCCCGCCGGGGCATTTTTCAAGCCACCTCCGCGGAACACCAAGCATACAATCGTAACTTTCGTATTATACAGTGTTTTTGGTGATTTTTTGCAAAAAAAGTGCCAGGGCCCCCCAAGAAAGCTTTTGTGCCAACCCTGGAAAAAGGGGTGAGAAATATTATCGAAATACAGGGGCCCCCCCGCTAACGAGGGCATCGCATAGCGTTTTTTCCCCGCAAAAACGATTACTTTTATCGCAAAATTTTTCCCGCGCTACCGTTTTAAAAACCCCCATACCGATTTTCGTCCGGACGCGCCCAAGTGCCCTCACCACCTCACATGTGCCGCCTCCCATTTTTTTCCACCAGCCCCCGGGGAACACCCAACATACCCAATATTTGTATTATTACAGTATTTCGGGCTGTTCTGGAAAAAAAAGGGACCAGGGGCCCCAAGAAAGCTTCTGTGCCAACCCTACACTCAAAGGGTAGAATTACTATGAGGAAGAAAAGATAATTGATAAGTATGAAAGTGGAGTGCGTATAGCCCGACCTAGTCAAGCTGTACAAAAACCCCAACCAACATCGCACTATTGTGGGCACCAGAAAGACAATCAAGGGAAACTGTTCTTGCCCAAAGGGTTTCAACGTGTTTTCGAAACAAAGATCGCATTGATGGAAATGTTGAGAGACTCTTTTTGGTGTGGATAATAAAAAAAACAATAGCAGGAAGATAGGTCTCTCAAGCGTCATATGTGAAAAGGCTGGAAGTTGCATGAGGATTTAAATTAAAAAAAAATGCCTGCAACTAGGATGATGTAGTGAATTTAAGGCCAAAAAGGGTTTGGGTTTTGAGAGTTTTTAAGAAGCGAAAGGGCATCCATAGTGTGAAAAGGCAGGGTGAGGCTCCCGTTGGCCCACAAAGCGGCTGAAAAAATTGCAAAATTTTTAAAGGGGTTTACAAAAAACTGAAGGACTGAAACCTAACAAGTGTTTAATTGGTGAAAACAGGCCTGTTCTGGAAGAAAATGCCAAGCAGGACCTACTTACCAGGGGGAAAAAAGGCACTCCGGGACATAAGCCTATGAAAAACAGCTTTTTTTTGGGTTGATGTTGCCAAGCACTGGTGATTGAAAAAAGGGAAGCCTTTTTTAGTGTATAAATTGAAAACCCCCAGAGCGTTCGGGGCAAAAGAATGTCCTCAAGGGATAATTGTGTGTGCTGGAGGGCAAACAGTAAGGCATGGGTCACTAGGGAATTTTTTTATAACTGGGTTTCACCATGTTTTGCCCCCCTGTGAAAAATTACCTAACTGAAAAAAAATTTGAACTTAAGTGCCTCCTGGTGTTAAACAATGCCCCCCGGGATCCTACAGACGGCAGAGCGACTTTAGGGGGCATGAGCTTCATTTAAAGGGGAAGTTTTGCCTCCTAATACCACTCCTCTCCTGCGCCCTGGGCCCCCGCAGGTTAAATTTTCCCAACTTCAAAAAAGTAAAACAAAATCTTTTGAAAGGTGCTTTGTAATGACCTCAGAAACTCAAACGACCTAAGAAGTTTTGGGGAGAACACTTTTAAAATTTCCCCAATTTTGAAACCTTATAGGTAAAAGGGTGGGGGGAAGTGACAAAAAGGACCTTTAAATCTGTGGGAAAAAACGTGGCCAAATGTGTAGACAAAAGGGATTTTGAAAGGGGTTTTAGGCAACCCCGAGATTTCCCGTGCATTTTGGGGAAACCATTTTGGCATTGGGAATCCCCTTGGGTTGGGGGTTGTGGGGAGGATGTGGGGAAATTGGGGGAGGAGGACAAAAGAACTAAACCCCTGTGACTATAGATCAACTTCAAGAGCAAGAGCCAACCTGAGGAAACTGGTTCAGAGGAGGGGAGAGAGAAAATTTAAGAAGTTGCCCACTACAAAAATAAAGGGGAAACTTGCTAAATGGGTTGAAGTGCAACCCTTTAGGATGAAAAAAACCCCCCCACACTATTTCAAGCCGTGCTGGTGATTATTAATGAAATGTTTTTGAAAAACTTTAGGCAAGCATAAAGGGAAAAAGGGACAGGGCCACATGGACAGAAATCTTGTGCGAAAGAAGTCCCGTGCTCGAAGCTGGCCCTATGGGTTTAAAAAAAGAGGGGAAATAACCCAGAAAAGGACTTACTACCTCAAGTCCCCAATGGAAAGGGGGTTCCCCCTTTTAAAAACTAACACACTCTCCCCCCCCTCCCATCCCATCAATAAACACCAGATTTCAATAAAAATAGTGTCTTTAATTTTTGCCCCCTTTTTTCAGTTTGTGGGGGATTAAAATTAACATTTCATGTGGGGAAAAAAAATTTTTTTTCATACTTTTGGGCGTCTTGGGACGGGTTAATTTTATTTCCTTATTTTTATGGGAAAATTTATTCGCAAAAACGTTATTTCGCATAACGAGACCCCCTTGCAAGGATTAAAATCGTTCCGGGGGGCCACTGTACTGTGGGACCTGGTCAACTGCTGATGCTGCGCTGCGAAAACACTGTCAGCTGCTGCTGCTCGTAGCAAGTCAGCTGCTGCTGCTGCTGTACACCGTCAGCTGCTGCTGCTGCGAGCACCGTCAGCTGCTGTGCGTGTAGTACCGTCTGCTGCTGCGCGCTGCGTAGTACCCCTGCTGCCGTAGCATGTCTGCTGCGCTGTAGCACTGCATCTTCTGCTGCAGCTGCGCAACGTCAGCTGCTGTGCTGCGTAGCACCGTCACTGCTGCTGCTGCTGTACCACCGTCAGCTGCTGCCTGCTGCTGTTGTAGTACTGTCTGCTCTTGTAGCTTGTCTGCTGTGCGAGCCTGTCATTGGGGCTGTGTAGCCTGTCAGTGCTGTGCGGTGCACTGTCGCTGCTGCTGCGCGCTGTACCACCGGCACTGCTGCTGCTGTAGTACCGTCTGCTGCTGCTGTGTACCGTCTGCTGCTGCTGTAGCATCGCTGCTGCTGCGTAGCACTGCAGCTGCTGTTCTGAGCACTGTCACTGCCTGCGTAGCACTGCAGCTGCGTGCTGTGCTGTAGCACTGTCAGTGCTGCTGGCTGCTGTAGCACCCTTGTTGGGGTGGGTTTTGAGTTTCCAAGAAAAAATTAACCCCGAGGGTTAGCCACCAGGATAACCCAAAAAAGTGTGTCCGAAGACTTCTAACTTTTTTCCATTGGGGGTCCTTTAAACTTGTCTCCCGGTGCAGCCGACACCAGTCGACAACCCCAGGGGAACAGGAAAAAAACCCCGGAACTGTCTCTATTTGGGAATTTAAAGCCACAAAGGTTTTTTGGGATTTAAAAATCGTAGTGGCATACACAGGTGAAAGCCTGTTTGGGAAAAAAATGCCAAAAAGGACCTACAGTACCAGGAGGGAAAAGCACTCCCAGGACACTGTCTCATCATCATTGCTGCCCTCTTTTAATAAAAGGGAATCATTTTTCTTCATTTAGAGAGTAGTAAATGCACAATAATAAGTGCAGATACCTACATTGTGCAGTATCCTTCTCTTTTTTGTGTAGGGAAAAAGTATATTTCCCGTGGTAAATTTTTTTTTTCATACTTTTGGGTGTCTTGCACGGATTAATTTGATTTCCATTTTTTCTTTTGGGGAAAAATTCATTTGCATAACGTAATTCGCATAACATTTAGTCTCATGAACGGATTAAATTCTTTATGGGGGGGCCAGTATTTCGGTGTATTTTTTTGTTTCTAGTTTTCTTGGGTTATTTTTTAGAAGGAAGATATATTACAAAATTGGGGGATTTTTATGGTTTTACAAGAAAGGTACCTTTAAATTAGCTCAAAGTACAGAAATGTTCGTTTTTACTAAAATTCAAAAAAGAAACAAAACGTGCCAGCGCAAAACACACAACTGGTGAGTCTAAAATTCTTTCACAAGTGCGCCAATAATATTTATACCATTTTTTACACAATGTAGTAGTCTGCAAACAGTAAATCTTATATTTTTTTTTTTGAGAATAAAATTCAAAGTTGAAAGCAAAAAAAATAAGGGGCCTTGAGACGTACTAATGACCAGAGGTTCATTTTAGTGCCAGGAATGTCTTTTTTGTTTTATTCTGGACCCTATCGGAAATTGGCATCTTTGAATTTTTGTGGAAATTGGGAAAATTGCAAAAATTTTGACCACTGTACGGATAGTTGAATTTCATAAATGGGTGGTTTCTTGCACCCCTTCGTAAAAAAAATGGAGTTCTAGTGAAATATTCATGTTTTTTGTCAAAATATAAAATGAATTGGCCGAAAAAGGGGCTCAAGTGGGCAAAAAACCCCTGCGTAAACATTGCCGAGAGCGCTAACTTGCGAGAGATAATTCCTAAGTTTTCCATCAAATTTCAAACTTTGGTGCCCTTAGATCCCGGGGGAAAAAAATTTTCTCTATCTTTTTATAAGAGAAAATTATTTTTTTTTTTTTTAAAATTTGGGGCCCACCCTGGAAAAAGGGGTTTTGAGACCTGTCGACCCCAAGGGTTAATTTGAAAAAAGCCTGCAAATAGGGGGATGTGATGAATTTAAAAGGGCCCCAAGGGTTGGTTTGAGAATTTAAGAAACGCGGGCTAATAGTGTGATAAGGCATGGGGAGGGTGCCATTTTGGGCCCAAAAAGCGCTGAAAAAAAACTATTCGGAATTCAGGATTTTATAGCATGAGACTTGAAACCTGATAAAAATTTTAATTGCGATGAAACAGGCCTGTTTTGGAAAAAAAAGCCAAGCGGACCTACATTTCTCAGGGGGAAAAGGCACTCCCAGGGCAAAGCCAAAGAAAACAGGCTTTCTCTGTTGATGGTGCTAATGTATGTGATTGCAAAGTGAAACCTTAAAGTTATCACTCTGAAACCCAGAGTGTTAGGAAAAAAGGTTTCCCCAAGGATTGACACCTCAATCCTTAGGAAGGGAATTCCCCTTCTAAACACTTTCACCATCCACACCCTCCCCTCTTCCCATCCCTCGTCATCACCAGATTTCAAAAAAGGTAAGTGTAATGTAATTGCATGTCTTCTTCATTTGTTTTGTATTAAAAAATTAAAAATTTCATGTGGTAAAAATTTTTTTTTTTTTCAATACTTTGGGGGGTCGGGAACGGATTAAATTTTATTTCCATTATCCTTAGGGGGAAAAATTTAAATCGACAACGTAATTTTAACTATCAATGACCTCAGGAAAAGGATTAATATCATTTGGGCGAGGGGCCCCCTGTTAACAATAGAAGTAAAATTTTGGAAAAAAAAGAAATTTTATTTTACATTTCTTACGTACTATGTAGGTGTTTTTATGGAAAAGGTTTTACATTATCCCCCCAGATGTCGCAATTTTCAAAGAGAAAAAAAAAAAAGAAAAAGAGGTTTGGTACTAGTTAGCAAAAGATAGTTTTAAGGGCCTTGAAAAATAATATAATTGAAATATACACTAATTGCACACACAATATAAACCTAAGAATGAAAACAATTTTTTAGAGTGGGAAATAATAATAAAAACTTATAATAAAAAATACAAATTGAAATGGTACTTGCAATTGCACTAGAGTCGGTATGGGTTTTGTTACAAAACCCAAGAGTATAACTAAATTTTAAAATTTGGGAAAAAAAAAAATTTTCACAATTAAAAGGTACCAAAAGAAAAAATAGTAAAAAATAAAAATGGTAAGGGTTTTGGGTTAAAAATAGATAGTAAGATGGGGGCCAGGTACACAGGCACACGGGGAAAAAGGGATAATAAAAAAAAGGTTTGGGAGTTGAATATCAAACTTAAAAAATTGGCAACAAAAGTTATGGAAGATAAAAAAAATGTTTTAAAGTACAAAAGAAAAATTTGACTTTTATAAAAAATTGGGGGTTTTAAAATAAAATTTAAGGAAGTAAAAATTTGACTACAAAAAAAAAGGTGAAAAAGTAATGTTTATTTCATTCAATTTTGCACTGTAGTTATACTAGGGGTTTATAGGGCAGTAAAAGGGTAATTAAAGTACCTAAGTTTGAAAAAATGGGGGTATTAAAACGGGTTTAAAGGGTAATTAACAAGTAAGGGGTTTTTAAAAATGTCAAAAATTTTTAAGAAAAAATTGAAATTAAAAAAAAATGAAATTTTTAAATTTTTTAGTAAGTAAAATCAATTGATAGTTTTTAAAAAAAATATGAGGTAGTAAAAAGGACAGAAAGAAATAAATTTCCCAACTAATTTTTTAAGAAAACAATAGAAAAAAAGGGAAAATTAAAACATAAGGTGACTTTTTGCTTACAGAAAAAATCACAAAATGAGTAGTTGATTATTTAATTACAAAAGAGATTGTACTATAAAATTTTTAAAACAATAATGGGGCCAAAAAAAAACCACTACACAACGTGGGCTTTTAATTTGGGAACATTGTTTAGTTTTTCCCTCGAAAGGTTTAAATTATCCCTGAAAAAACGGATAGATAATTCTCGTTGGGAAATTGTTTTCATTGACCTACATTATTTTTTCCAACAAGAATTTTCCCTTTCCCTTTGAAAAGTTTTGGGGTTATTGTGCCCGTTATTCTCCCGCAAAAGGGTTTTCTGCTCTATACAGGGGTTTTTGACTTTTTTGGTAAGACCTCGTTTAGGGTATACCTCTTTCTTTACTTTAATAGATGCAATAATTAATTTTTTTTCCCCCTGTCATGTGAGTGGAATCAAGCATAACATTTTTCCCAAACCATGGGTTTCCAGAAACCCCTTGGCTTTTTTTATTTCAAAACTCGGGTACAAAAACACTTTTTTGGGGTTTTTTAAATAAATTTTGTAGAGTAATTTTTTTTACTGTTTTTTGGGTTCAATCACGGGGAAAAAAGGGGGACTGTTAACTATTACTGCGTCCGAAATTTTAATCTTGTTCTTTTTTATCTTCTTGGAGAGAAAAGAAGTGGGCTAAACGGGTTACTAAGTTGTTCTTCCATTCTTTTCTGCTCTTAAACCCTTTTGTTTTAAAGAGATTTTATTTTTTGGGGTATGGCTATCTATGCCGACGGTTTGGCCCTTTTTCCAGTTAGTCATTCCTGGTTTTTGAAAACTTTTTTAAAGACAAAAGGATTTTTTTTTCTCGAGTTGTGTCACCTGGTGCTTTTTTTTTGTTAGCGCCTCTCAAAGGGATTAAAAATTTTAAACAACAAAGGGTTGGAGATGCATTTTTTTTAATGTTTTTGGATCGTTGGTCATACCTGAGAGAGTACTTGGTGGGTTTTAAAACCCGGGGGAAGAGAGGGGGGGAAAGGGCGGGTGGCAGCCTGTTTGTTGTTTTTTGTTGTGGTGTCCCCTTAAAGTGGTGGGGGAAAAGGGGGGGTTGCTGGGCCGGCGTCCTCCTGGCTAAAACTTTGTTGAATAGTTGTTTTTTTTCGGTTTTTTCCCTTGCGGGCCTTGGTGCTTTTTTTCCTCTTAGATTGCCCTCATAATATACGGGAATTTTTTGTAGTTAAAAAAGAAGTTGAAGTTTCAAAGCTTAGGGTTACGTTGTTGGGCCGGGCGCGGGGTGTTGCTTTCGGTTTTTGGGCAGTTTTCCTTTGATCTATTATTTTCGTTTTTGTGGGTTTAAACTGTTGGTAATTTTTTTTGGTCATTCTGGGGTTTTATGGGTTGGTAAGTCCCCCCGGGGGGGTTTTGGGGGGGTTGGGGGGGAAAAAAAAATAGGGTAAAAATAGGAAAGGAAAAAATTTGGGAAAAAGGGGGGGGGGGGGGGGGGGGGGGGGGGGGGGGGGGGGGGGGGGGGGGGCTTTTTCTGGAAGTGAAAAAAAAAAAAAAAAAAAAAAAAAAAAGGGGGGGGGGGGGGGGGGGGGAAAAGGAGTTGGAAAGGGGGTGGGGGAGAGAGAAAAAGGAGAGAAAAAAAATGAAAAGAGAAAATAAAAGAGAGAAAGGGAGAGAAATAAAAAATAAAAATGAGAGAGAAAGGGAGAAGAAAATGAGAGAGAAGAGAAAAAAAGGGAAGAGAAGAATGGAGAGAAGAGAGAGAAAAGAGAGAAAGAAGAAGAGAGAATGAGAGAGAGAGAGAGAGAGAAATGAGAGAAAAGGGGAAGAGGAGAAATGAGAGGGGAGAGAGAGAGAATAAAAGAAAAGAGAGAGAGAATGAGAAAAGAAAAGAGAGAGAAGAATGAAGAGAGAGAGAAAAAGAAATGAAAAGAGAGAAAAGGAGAATGAGAGAGAGGAGAGAAAAAGAGAGGAGAGAGAGAAAATGAGAGAGAGGAGAGAGAAAAAAATGAGAGAGAAGGGGAAAAGGAGAAAGAGAGAGAGAGAGAGAAGAAAAGAGAAGAGAGAAGAGAAAGGGGAGAGAGAGAGAGAGAAAAATTAGAGAGAGAAGGAGAGAATGAGAGAAGAGAGAGAGAGAAATGAGAGAGAGAGGGGAAAAGAAAGAGAAGAGAAGAGAGAGAAGGGAAAAGAAGAGAGGAAGGGGAGAGAGAGAGAGAAAAGGAAAAGGGAGAGGAGAAAAGAGGGGAGAGAGAGAGAAAAGAGAGAGAGAGAGAGGAAAATAGAGAGAGAAAAAAGAGAATGAGAGAGAGAGAAGAGAAAAAAGAGGAGAGAGAGAGAGAGAATAAGAGAGAAGAGAAAAGAGAGAGAAGAGAGAGAGAAGGAAAAAGAAGAGAGAGAATGAGAGAGAGAGAGAAAAGGAAAAAAGAGAGAGAGAAGGAGAGAAAGAGAAAAGAGAGAGAGAAAAGAATGAGAGAGAGAGAAAAGAAGAAGAGAGAGAAGGAGAGAGAGTTGAAAAGGAGAGAGAGAAGAAGGGAGAGAGAGGAGAGAATGAGGGGAGGGGGAGAGAATGAAGAGAAAGAGAAAGAATAAGAGAGAGAAAAAGAGAGAAAAAAAGAAAAGAAAAGAAGAGAGAGAGAATGAGAGAGGGTTGGGGGGGTGGGGGGGAAAGAGGGGGAGGGGGGAAGGAAAATTTTTGAGGGGGTTTGGGAGAGGAAGGGGAAGAATGGGAATTTTTTTGAATTTTTTAATTTTTTTTTGATTTTTTTAAATTAAAGAGGAGAGGCCCCCAGGGAATTTTTTTTCCCCCCGCCCCCCCTGTTTTTTGCCCCCCACCCCCAAATCTCTCCCCCCTTAATTTAATTTTTTCTCCCGTGGGGTGTAAAACCCAAAAATTTAAATGAAGGTAGAAAATTTTTAAAAAATTTGAAAAAAACAAAAAGGAAATGAAAAAGTTTATTTTAACTTAAAAACCAAAATTTAACCCACCTCGGGGTTTTAAAAATTTTGAAAATAAAACCCCCCCCAAAACCGTAAAATCCTTTTCCAGGCCCCTCGAATACCGATAATCGAAAACGAAAAAAACCTCAAAAAAATAAGGAAAATCAAAAAAATTTCCGTCCCCGCCACCCAAAAGAAATGAAAAAAAAATTTTTTATTTACATGAAAAAAATTAATTTTAAAAATTCCCAAAAAAAAAACAGAAAACAAATTAAAAAAATTTGCACTTCCCTTTTAAAAGAAGATCTGGGAAAAGAGGGGTTGGGAGGAGGGGAGGGGTTTTTATTGTTTAGGGGGAACCCCCTTTCCCCCTTTTAAGACTTGAGGTAAAAAGCCCTTTTCCCTTCCGGGGGTTTACTTCCCTTTTTTTTTTCCAATGCCACTAGGGAACCAGCTTGAAGCCCTGGCCCTTCTGTCCCACAACAAAAACTGGCAGCCCACCATGCCTAATCACCAAATGTTCCCACTATGATTCCTTTAAAACTTTCAAACCAGCCTTTGCGGCCTTAAATTTACTCACATCACCACTAGTTGGGGCAATTTCTTTACCAAAACGTCATTTCAAAATGCCTAGCCTTTTCCCCCAAATGATCGCTTTAGAGATGCTATCTCCTCTTTTCCCGTTTTTTTTTTACCACACCATAAAAAATCTCTCAACAAATTTTTTTAAAAACCTGCGGGGCGCTGTTTTCGTAATCAAAGTTTCACCTTTTGCAAGAACACCTTTTCCCTTAAATTTCCTTTTTCCCCGGGCACTTAGTAGAGAAGGTTTATTTGGGGGTTTAAATTTTACAACCTAACCAGCCCCCGACACATGCACTTTCCCCTTTCTAAATTGCAGTTATCTCTTTTTTTTCATTTCCCTAATTTATTAGCGACTTTTTTTTTCCCCAAGGGTTGGCCAAATTTAAAACTTTCTTGGGGCCCTGGGGACTTAATTTTTCAGAAAAAAGCACCAAAAACAGTGATAAAATGGAATTTTAAAAAAATGTTTCCCCTTTGATTTCCGCACAAAATGGCGGGTTTTAAAAACCCGGCACCACGGAGCAAATTTTAGGCCCACACGTGGGCAGTTCTCGTAAAAATTTATCGAATACCGAGGGAAAATTTTTTTTTGCGATATAATGGGATCCCAAAACCCCGATTTTTCGAATACCCCATGCCATCGAATTTCCAGGGGGCCACCGTATTAACCTTATTATTTTGGGAACCTAAGACCCAATAAGAGACACCAATGATTTTAATGGGGTTTTCCTTCAGCCGCCAGTGTGTAATTTATTTAGGTACAAGTACACAAAGGTTGGGGGGGGGGTCTGAGCGAGTTTTGGTCATAATTTGAAATGGCCCGTATTAGCGGGAAAACTGTAAAGCAAAACCGTAAAGTGGGGCCCCCAAACCTACAAATCACTTTCTTAAAAAGAGGTGCCCAGATACGACGTTAGATAGTCACCCAAACTCCCAAAATCCCAAACCCCTTTTCCCTTTAAAAATGCAGGGCACTGTACTTTCCAATTTTCCCTGAAATCAAAATCTGCTAAACTGGTTTTCCCCCTTTAAACCCTTTACAAAAAATTACCAAAGCTCCACTCCAACAGCTTTTCAGGGCCCCAAAACCATTTTATCCCAATTTACTCCAAACAAACACTCACACATGCTTTCTGGAAATCCATTTCCCCCTTTACCCCCCCAATTTTTTTTTTTTTTTAACAAGTCAGCCGTCTCCCCCCGGCCAGGGGGACCCAAAAAAGAAAGAAAATTCCCAAAAAGAAAATACTTTCAAACACAATTCAAAAACTTTCACCTCAACCCCCAAAATTTTCACTGTTTTTGCAGGGTGCTCAGAAAAACAGAAAATTTAGAAGCATATACTATAAGATACACAACATAACCCTCCAAACTGCTAATATCCCAAACCCCCCCTTTAAAAATGCAGGGGATTGTACTTTCCCCTTTTTAAGGGCCAAGTCTTACTATATGAAAAAACCGGTTTTTTCCCTGAATCCCTTTTACTAAAAATTTTCCTGCTCACACCCAACAATCGCAGGTCCCCAAGGGACCATTTTTCCTTTCCCTTCACTTTCCCATCTAACAACTCACAGCACATTTGGGTGGGAAAACCAAGCCCCTTTCCCCCCAAAACCCCTTTACCCCCTCCTCCAACCCTTACGAGGATGACCCCTACCCCCCCTTCCTTCCCCTATAGATTTAAATGCTTTCCATGCATTCAAATTTGATCCCTTCTCTAAAATGGGCCAGACCAACCCCCCCAACAAACCCTTTTTTCTGCCTCTGACTAATGCTTTTAAATTAAAATCCCCCAACCTTTTTTCCCAAATTTTCCCCACTCCGAATTTTCTGCATAATATTTACACCACAAATTTCCCTTAGACAGGAAAAACTCCCCTGCCTCCAAATGTCCCCCTCGCTGCTGCATTTACCCCCCAAAACTTAAAACCCATATAAAGTGGGTTTTTTACTACTTTACTTTTTATACATTCCCCTTTTTTCCTCCAAATAACATTTTTTGACCCACATATACCTCAACACACCACCACCTTTTTTTTCCCCCATCAAAATTCCCATGATTAACCCATCCTTCATAAATTTCCCCTCCCCCACACGTCAACTCCCAATACTTTTCTGAAAACATTTACTTCTTCCATACTCCTCCTTCCCAATTTGATATCCAGTTTTTCTTTAACTAAATCATTTGATCCCCTCATCCCTTACTCTTTTTTATGTTCCCTTTTAACTTTCTAACCTTTTCACGCATTTTCCCCAAAACCCTCCACTAACCTTCGCAATTTTTCTTTAGAATTTTCCCATAAGCACAGTATCCTCAGTAAAAAGTAACTTTGTCCCAATTTCCCCTTTTGAATTTGATTCCCCATAAAATTTTAAAACCCACCCCCTCCCGAAACACCCTAACTAGCATTTACTTTTTAAACCCCACTATAAATATAAAAAAACCATGGAGACATTTCACATCCCCGTCTAAGACCTACTTTTTCAAAACCCTAACCTGAGGCCCACAAACCTCATAAAAACTCAAACACATTTTGGAAATTACAAACCTTTTTCCATTTACTTGCCCAAAATCTGCCCCATTGCTCCTCTAAACCGCTCTATCATAGCCTTTTTTTAAAACCATAAATGCAATAAAAACTTCCCTACCTTTTTCTAAATACTGTTCACATATATGCTTCAAGAAAAAACTTTATCTACACATCCCCTACCCACCGAAACCCCTTGCTCATCTGCAAACCTACATTCTGCTTACTCAATTTTTTTCAATTTTAACCCTTAAAAAGTTCACTTTTCCTGGTAACTCAGTAAACTTATTTTCCCCTGTAATTTTTTTCAATCTCTTTTTTTCCCCCCTTTTCCCTTTTTTAAAAAAAGGGACTTTTAAAATCCCTCCCCCCAAAACCCCAGGGACCTTCCCCCTTTTCAACATTTATTAAACAAAAGTACCAAAACCCCTCCAACACTATATCCCCCCCCGCTTTTAACATTTCTGGCATGATCCCATCAGTTTCCCGCTCTTTTAAAAACCCCCCTTTTATTCTACTTTAAAGCCTCACTACCTCCCCCACACTTCATTCTCTCTTCTTTACTCCTAAAAAATGGTATACCCCCTGCCCAAATGCATGAAATTACCGCCTCTCTTTTTTCCTCAACATTTAAAAAATTCCTCAAAAAAATTCCCGCCATCTACCTAATAACCTCCCTCTCCCCATCAAATAACTCCCCTACCTGTTTTTTAAAAAATGCCAAAACCATACTTTTTCCCAAGGGTTTTAACTTGTTTAACTCAAATCCAAAATTTTTTTTTTAAATTTCCCTTAAAAAATTTTTTGACAGTGCCTCTCCCACTTTTATCATCTGCCCCTCCTTTTGCCTCTCTTTAGCACTCTCCCTTTACCTTTCCCTTTTTTTCTCCATATACCGCTCCTCTTTAAAATTTTTTACAAATTTTTCCGTTTTTTTTCCTCTCCAAGAGGAAAAAACAGGAAAAAAGGGAAAAACAAAAAAAGAAGTTCATTGTAAAAAGGGGGTTTTTTATGATCTCATCAAACAACTCCAAATAAATACAGGGACCCCCCCGTTTTCGATATTAACGCCGGGGGCCCCTGAGAGCTTTGTCGATACCAAAATTATCGAAAAGCGAAAACAATTTTCCCCATAAGAAATAATGGAAATCAAATTAATCCTGCAAACACCCAGAAGTATG
>NW_026505755.1:0-47416 GCF_026875155.1 Cherax quadricarinatus
TTCCCCGGAGTCCGCCAATATTCTCCCCCCCCTTCCCCCCTTCCCCCCCTGGTCTTTTCGCCTTTCCCATGCCATGGGTTTTCCCGGATCCATCTGTTCCCCTCAGAGTTCTCCCTTCCCCACTTTCCCCCGGGGCTCATTTCAACCATTATCCCTTTCCCAAAGTCCGCCCAGATATTCTCCTCCCCCCCTTTCCCAAATTACCCAAGGTGTTACGCCTTTTTTCCCCGTCCATGGTCCAGGGGTCCATTTGTTCCCCTCAGATTTCTCCCTTTCCCCCTTTCCCAGGGACGGGCCCTTTGCAACCATACTCCTTTTTTCCCAGGGGTTCCGCCCAGATATTCCCCCGCCCCCTTCCCCACTTCCCCCCAAGGGTTTTTCGCCTTTCCCAGGACCCATGTGTCCAGGGTCCACAATGTCCCCTCAATTTCTCCCCCTTCCCCCCTTTCCCCGGGTCTGCCTTAGCAACCTATCTCCTTTCTTCCCAGGAGTCCGCCCAGATATCCTCCCCACCCTTTTTCCCCCTTCCCCCAAATGTCTCGCCTTTCCAGGTCCTGTGTCCGGGGTCCCCTCTGGTCCCCTCAATGTTCTCCCTTCCCCACTTTCCCAGGTCCCCCTTAGCAACCAAATCCCTTTTTTCCCAGGAGTCAGTCTCAGATATTCCCCCCCCCCCTTTCCCCACTTCCCCCAAAATGTTTTTCGCCTTTCCCCAGGTCCATTTTCCAGGAGTCCATCCGTGTCCCCTCAAGTTCTCCTTCCCCACTTTCCCAGGTCTGCCTTAGAACCAGTACTCCTTTTTTCCCAGGGTCCTTTTCAAATTCCCCCCCCCTTCCCTACTTTCCCTTTAAAAGGGCCCGCCTTTCCAGGTCCCCTTTCCCGTGTCCAGGATCCATCGTATCCCCCCAATGTTCCCCTTCCCCCCTTTTTCCCGGTCTCTCAGGCACCAGTATCCCTTCTTTTTCCCGGAGTCCGTCTCAGATATTCCCCCCCCCCTTTCCCCCTTCCCCATGGTGTTCTCGCCTTTCCCCCGGGCCAAGTGTCCAGGATCCATCCGGTACCCTCAGATTTTCTCCCTCCCCACTTTTCCCCGGGTCTGCCTTAGCAACCATTTCCCTTTTCCCTTTCCCCGGGGTCGCCCCAATATTCCCCCCCCCCCTTTTTCCCCCTTTTCCCCAGGAGTTCCGCCTTTCCCCGGTCCCTGTATCCAGGAGTCCATCGTGCCCCCCAATGTTTTTCCCTTCCCCACTTTCCCGGGCCCTTACAACCAGTACTCCTTCTTTCCCAGGGGTCCGCCCAGAAAACCCCCCCCCCCTTTCCCCACTTTCCCCAAGGGTTCTCGCCTTTCCCAGTCCATGAGTCCAGGAATCCATCTGTGTCCCCCCCAGAGTTTTCCCTTCCCCCCCTTTCCCAGGGGCGCCTTAGCAACCAATCTCCTTCTTTTCCCGGGAATCCCCTCAGATATCCCCCCCCCCCCCTTTCCCCCCCTCCCCAAGGGGTTTTTTTCGCCTTTTTTAGGGCCATTGTCCAGGGGCCACCGTGCCCCCCTCAGATGTTCTCCCTTCCCCCCCTTTTCCCCGGGTCCCTTAGCAACCATATCCCTTCTTTCCCGGGGTCCCCCAGATACCCCCCCCCCCCCCCACCCCACCCCCTTTCCCGCCCCTTTTCCTCCCCTTCCCCCGGCCCCCTTAATCCTTCCCGTTTCCCTTTTTTCCGGGCCGCTCGCCCCCCCCCCCCCCCCCCCCCAACCGCCCCCCCTTTCCCGGGCCCCACCCCCAACCCCCCTTCCCCACCCCCTCCACAACCAAAACCCCTTTTCCCAATCCCCCCAAACCCCACACCCCCCTTTTCCCCCCCCCCAATTTCCCCCCCCCCGCCCCTTTTCCGGGGCCCCTTCCCCCAACTCCCCCCCCCCTTTTCCCGTCCCTCCCTACTCCTTTTCCCTCCCCTCCCCCCCCCTTTCCCCCCCCTTCCCCAAGTTTCTCGCCTTTCCCCGGTCCTGGTCCAGGAGTCCATCCGTGCCCCTCGAATTTTCTCCCTTCCCCCCTTTCCCAGGTCTGCCTTAAAACCCAAAATCCCTTTTTTCCCAAAAGTCCCCCAATATTTTCCCCCCCCCCCTTTCCCCACTCCCCCAAAGGGGTTCCCCCCCTTTTTCCGGTCCCATGTGTCCAGGATCCACCGTGTCCCCTCAATTTTCTCCCCCTTCCCCACTTTCCCAGGGTCCCCCCTTAGCAACCTATCTCCTTTTTTCCCAGGAGTCCGCTTTAGATATTCCCCCCCCTTCCCACTTCCAAAGTGCTCTCCTTTCCCAGGGCCTTTTTGGTCCAAGAGTCCATCCGTTCCCCCAGATGTTCTTTCCCCCCCCTTCCCCCCCCTTTCCCAGGGCCCTTACAACCATACCCTTTTTCCCAGATCCGCCCAAAATTCCCCCCTTTTCCCCACTTCCCCAAGTGTTCTCGCCTTTTTTCCCAGGGCCCTTGTCCAGGGGGTCCATCCGTGCCCCTCAGATTTCCCCCCTTCCCCCCTTTCCCAGGTCTGCCCTTTGCAAACCCAAACTCCCTTTTTCCCGGAAATCCGCCCAGATATTTTCCCCCCCCCCCCCTTTCCCCCACTCCCCGGTTTCCCCGCCTTTCCCATCCATGGTCCAGGGGTCCTCGTGTCCCCTCAATGTTTTCCCTCCCACTTCCCAGGGCTGCTTACAAAAATTTTCCCTTTTTCCCAAAGTCCGCCAATATTCCCCCCCCCCCCTTTCCTTTAAAATGTTTCGCCTTTTCCCCGTCCATGTGTCCAGGAGTCCATTCGTGTCCCCCCAATGTTCCCCTTTCCCCTTTTCCGGGCTGCCTTAGCAACCCTATCTCCTTTTTCCCCCGGGTCCCCTCAATATTCCCCCCCTTTCCCCACTTCCCCCAAGGTGTCTCGCCTTTCCAGGCCATGTGCCAGGGGTCCCCGTGCCCCAAAGTTCTCCCCCCCATTTCCCCCGGGTCTTCTTTGCAACCAGTATCTCCTTTTTCCCGGATTTTTCCCCCCAATATTTCCCCCCCCTTCCCACTTCCCCCAAGGTCTCTCGCCTTTCCCCGTCCATTTTCCCCAGTCCACCGTGTCCCCTCGATGTTCCCTTCCCCACTTTTCCCCCGGGGCTGGGTTTTCAACCTTTTCCCTTCCCCCAGGGTCCGCCTCGATATTCCCCCCCCCCCCTTTCCCATTCCCCCAAGGGGTTTTTTTCCTTTCAGTCCATGTGTCCGGATCCATCCCTGTCCCCTGATTTCCCCCTTCCCCCCCTTTTTCCCCGGGCTGCCTTTGCAACCATATCTCCCTTTTTCCCAGGGTCCGCCTCAGATATTTCCCCCCCTCCCCTTTTTTTCCCCTTTCCCCCAAAGGGGTTCTCGCCTTTCAGGGCCATGTGTCCGATCCCTCCTGTCCCCCCCAGATTTTCCCCCCTTCCCCATTTCCCAGGGCTCCCCTTTCAACCATATCTCCTCTTTTCCCCGAGCCCCCTCAGATATTCCCCCCCCTTTTTTCCCCCCTTTCCCCAAAGGGTTCCCTTTTTCCCCGGTCCATGTTCCAGGAGCCACCGTTCCCCTCAGAGTTTTCCTTCCCCACTTTCCCAGGCGCTTTTGCAACCATATCTCCTTTTTTCCCAGGGGTCCGCTCAGATATTCCCCCCCCCCCTTTCCCCACTTTTCCCCCAAATGTTCTCGCCTTTCCCCCGGTCCATGTGTCCAGGATCCTCCGTGTCCCCCAATTTTCTCCCTTCCCCACTTTCCCAGGGGCTGCCTTGCAACCATATCTCCTTTTTCCCGGGGTCCGTTTTAGATATTCCCCCCCCCCTTTTTCCCCCCTTCCCAAAGGGGGGCCCCCGCCTTTCCCAGGGCCATTTTGTGTCCAGGGGTCCATCCGGGCCCCCAGATGTTCCCCCTCCCCCCCTTTTTCCCGGGTCTCCTAGCAACCAGTATCTCCTTCTTTTCCAGGAGTCCCCTCAGATATTCCCCCCCCCTTTCCCCCCCCTTTCCCCTGGGTTTTTCCCTTTTCCCCGGCCTGTTCCAGGAGTCCACCTGTCCCTCAGATGTTTTCCCCTTCCCCACTTTCCCAGGGCTGCCTTAGCAACCATATCTCCTTTTTCCCGGGGTCCGCCTCAGATATTCCCCCCCCCCCCCTTTCCCCACTTTCCCCAGGGGTTCTCGCCTTTCCCAGGGCCATGTTCCAGGGGCCTCCCTGTCCCCCCCAAATTTTTTCCCCTTTCCCCCCTTTCCCAGTCGCCTTAGCAACCATATCTCCTTTTTTCCCCGGAGTCCGTCAATATCCCCCCCCCCCTTTCCCCCCTTCCAAAGGGGCTCCCCGCCTTTCCCAGTCCTGGTCCAGTCCCATCCTGTGTCCCCCAGATTTTTTCCCTTTCCCCCTTTCCCAGGGGCTCCTTTCAACCTATCTCCTTTTTTCCCGGAAATCCCCCTCAGATATTCCCCCCCCCCCCTTTCCCCCTCCCCAAGTGTTCCGCCTTTTTTAGGTCCATGTGTCCAGGATCCATCCTGTCCCTCAGATGTTTTCCCCTTTCCCCCCTTTCCCAGGGGCTCCTTAGCAACCAGTATCTCCTTTTCCCAGGATCCGCCTCAATATTCCCCCCCTCCCCTTTTTCCCCACTTCCCCAGGTTCTCGCCTTTCCCCGCCATGTTCCCCGGAGCCATCCGTGCCCCTCAGATTTTTCTCCCCCCCCACTTTCCCAGGGTCCCGCCTTAGAACCCGTATCCCTTCTTTCCCAGGAGTCCGCCCCCAGATATTTCCCCCCCCCCCCCTTTCCCCCCTTCCCAAGTGTTCTCGCCTTTCCAGGGCCATGGTCCAGGGGTCCACCGTTCCCCTCAGATGTTCTCCCTTCCCCCCTTTCCCAGGGGCTCCTTAGCAACCATACTCCTCTTTCCCGGAGTCCCCCTCAATATTCCCCCCCCCCTTTCCCCACTTTCCCCCAAATGTTCTCGCCTTTCCCGGTCCAGGTCCAGAGTCCATCCGTTCCCCTCAGAGTTCTCCCTTCCCCCCCTTTCCCGGTCTGCCTTAGCAACCATATCTCCTTTTTCCCCGGGGTCCGCCTCAATATTTTCCCCCCCCCTTTTTCCCCCCTTCCCCAAAATGTTTTTCCCCCCTTTCCCAGGTCCATGTGTCCAGGATCCATCCGTGCCCCTCAGAGTTCCCCCTTCCCCCCTTTCCCCGTCTGCCCTTTCAACCAGTATCCCTTCTTTCCCCGAAAACCGCCCAGTATTCCCCCCCCCCCTTTCCCCACTTCCCCAAGGGTTTCTCGCCTTTCCCCCGGTCCAGTGTCCAGGAGCCACCGTGTCCCCCCAGATGTTCTCCCCCCCCCCACTTTCCCAGGGTCGCCCTTTCAAAACCTACTCCTTTTTTCCCCGGAGCCCCCTTTAAATTTCCCCCCCCTTTCCCCACTTCCCAAAAAGGGGTCTCGGCCCCTTTTTCCCCGGGCCCCATGGTTCCAGGAGTCCATCCTGCCCCCAGATGTTTTTCCCCTTTCCCCCCTTTCCCAGGGGCTGCCTTCAACCCGTATCTCCTTTTTCCCAGAGTCCCCTCAATATTCCCCCCCTTTCCCCACTTCCCCAAGGTGTTCTCGCCTTCCGGCCATGTGTCCCGGAGTCCATCCGTCCCCTCAGATTTCCCCTTTCCCCCCTTTCCAGGGGCTGCCTTAGCAACCAATCTCCTTTTCCCGGAGTCCGCCCAATTTTCCCCCCCCCCCTTTTTCCCCCCTTCCCCAAGGTTTCTCGCCTTTTTTCCCGTCCATGTGTCCAGATCCATCGTGTCCCCCCAGATGTTCTTCCCCTTCCCCACTTTCCCAGGGGGCGCTTTGCAACCATATCCCCCCCAAAGTCCCTCAGATATTCCCTCCCCCCCTTTTCCCTTCCCAAGGTTTCGCCTTTCCCAGGTCCATGTTTGGGTTTCCCAAGTCCCTTCCCTGTCCCCCGATGTTTCCCTCCCCTTTCCCCGGGCTGCCTTACAACCCGTATCTCCTTTTTCCCAGAGTCCCCCCTCAGATATTCCCCCCCCTCTTCCCACTTCCCCAAGGTTCTCGCCTTTCCCAGGCCATGTGTCCCAGGAGTCCATCCGTGCCCCTCAGATGTTCTCCCTTCCCATTTCCCAGGGTCTGCCTTAGCAACCAGTATCTCCTTTTCCCCCGGAGTCCCCCCTCAGATATTTCCCCCCCTTTCCCCCCCCTTCCCCAAGGTCTTTTCGCCTTCCCAGTCCATGTGTCCAGGAGTCCACCGTGTCCCCTCAGATGTTCTCCCTTCCCCACTTTCCCAGGGACTGCTAGCAACCATTTCCTTCCTTTCCCAGGAAATCCGCCTCATATATTCCCCCCCCCTTTCCCATTCCCAAGGTGTTTCGCCTTTTCCAGGTCCATGTGTTCCAGGAGTCCTCCCTGTCCCCTCAATGTTCTCCCTTCCCCACTTTCCCAGGCTGCCTTAGCAACCAGTATCTCCTTCTTTCCCAGGAGTCCGCCTCAGAATTCCCCCCCCCTTTCCCCACTTCCCCAAGGTGTTTTCGCCTTTCCAGGTCCAGTGTCCAGGAGTCCATCCGTGTCCCCTCAGATGTTCTCTCCCTTCCCCATTCCCAGGGTCTGCCTTAGCAACCATATCTCCTTCTTTTCCCCGGGGTCCGCCCCAGATATTCCCCCCCCCTTCCCCACTTCCCCAAGTCTCTCCCTTTCCCAGGTCCATGTTCCAGGAGTCCACCGTGTCCCCTCAGATGTTCTTCCCTTTCCCCCCTTTCCCAGGGCTGCCTAGCAACCAGTATCTCCTTCTTTCCCAGGAGTTTCCCCCTCAGATATTCCCCCCCCCCCTTTCCCCACTTCCCAAGGGGTTTCTCGCCTTTTAGTCCATGGTCCAGGAATCCATCGTGTCCCCTCAGATGTTCTCCCTTCCCCACTTTCCCAGGGGCTGCCTTAGCAACCAGTATCTCCTTCTTTCCCGGAAATCCGCCTCAGATATTCCCCCCCCCCTCCCCTTTCCCCACTTCCCCAAGGTGTTCTCGCCTTTCTTAGGTCCATGTGTCCAGGAGTCCATCCGTGTCCCCTCAGATGTTCTCCCTTCCCCACTTTCCCAGGGTCTGCCTTAGCAACCAGTATCTCCTTCTTTCCCCGGAGTCCCCTCAGATATTCCTTACCCCCCCTTCCCCACTTCCCCAAGGTGTCTCGCCTTTCCCAGTCCCATGTTTCCAGGAGTCCACCAGTGTCCCCCCCTCAGATGTTCTCTCCCGTCCAAAACTTGTCCCAGGGTCTCCTTAGCAACCAGTATCTCATTCTTCCCAGGATCCGCCTCAGATATTCCTCCCCACCCGTTCCCCTCTTCCCCAAGTGTTTCTCGCCTTCCCAGGTTCCATGTGTCCAGCGTCCATCTGTGTCCCCTCAGATGTTCTCGCCTTCCCCACTTCCCCAGGTCTGCCTTAGCAACCAGTATCTCCTTTCTTTTCCCCTGGAGTTCCGCCCAGATATCCCCCCCCCATTTCCCCACTTCCCCAAGATGTACTCGATTTTCCCAGGTCCATGTGTTCCCAGGATCCATCCGTGTCCCCTCAGATGTTCTCCCTTCCCCCACTTTCCCAGTCTGCTTTTTAGCACCAGTATCTCCTTCTTTCCCAGGAGTCCGTTTCAGATTATTCCCCCCCCTTTCCCTACTTCCTTAAAAAGTCTCTCGTCCTTTCCCCAGTCCATGTCCATGTGTCCCAGGAGTCCATCCCGTGGTCCCCACAATGTTCTCCTTCTCCACCTTCCCCCCTTTCCCAGGGTCTGCCTGTAGCAACCAGTACTCCTTCTTTTCCAGGCGTCCGTCCCTCAGATTATTCCCCCCCCCCATTCCCACTTCCCCCATGGTGTTTTACTCTCCTCGCCTTTTTCCCAGGTCCATGTGTCCAGGAGTCCCCATCCGTGTCCGTCCCCCTCAGATGTTCTCGCCTTCCCACTTTCCCCAGGGTCTGCCTTAGCAACCAGTAGTCACCTTACCTTCCTCAGGAGCTGCCTCAGATATTCCCCCCCTCACCCGTTTCCCCACTTCCCCTAGGAGTTCTAGCCTTTTCCAGGTCCATTATCCAGGAGTCCATCCGTGTCCCCCTCAGATTTCTTCCTTCCCACACTTTCCCCAGTCCCAGGGTCTGCCTTTACAACCAGTATCTCCTTCTTTCCTCCCAAGATTCCGCCTCAGATATTCCCCCCCCCTTTCCCCACTTCCACAAGGTGTTCTCCTCTTCTCCGCCTTTCCATGTCCATGAGTCCAGGAATCCCATCTGTTTCCTCCCCTCAGGATGTCTCCCTTCCCCACTTTCCCAGGGTCTGCCTTACAACCGCAAGATCTCCTTCTTTCCTTTCCCCCGGAAGTCCCGCCTCAGATATTCCCCCCTCCGCCTTTCCCCCACTTCCCCAAGGTGTTCTCGGCCTTTTTCTTAGGTCCATTGTCCAGGAGTCCATCCGTGACCCCCTCAGATGTTCCCGCCCCTTCCCCACTTCCAGGGTCCTGCCCTTAAGCAACCAGTATCTCCTTTTCCCAGGATCCGCCTCAGATATTCCCCCCCTCCCCTTTCCCAACTTCCCCCAAGGTGTTCTCGCCTTTCCCAGGTCCATGTGTCCAGAGTGCCATCCCGTGTCCCCTCAGATGTTCTCCCTCCCCATTTCCCCCAGGTCCTGCCTTAGCAACCATATCTTCTCTTTCCCAGGAAGTCCGCGCCTCAGGAAATTTCCTCCCCCCCTTTCCCCACTTCCCCCCAAGGTGTTCTCGCTTTTCCCAGGACCTTGTGTCCAGGAGTCCACCAGTGTCCCCTCAGATGTTCTCCACCATCCCCACTTTCCCAGGGTCTGCCTAAGCAACCAGTATCTCCCTCCTTCCCAGAGTCCGCCGCAATATTCCTCCACACCCTTACCCCACTTCCCCAAGGTGGTTCTCCCTTTCCCCAGGGTCCATGTGTCCAGGAGTCCATCTGTGTCCCCTCAGATTGTATTCCCCTTCCCCACTTTCCCAGGGTCTGCTTAGCAACTCAGTTATCTCCTTCTTTCCCAGGAGTTCAGCCTCAGATATTCCCCCCCATTTTCCCCGTTCCCCACTTTCCCCAAGAAGTTTCGCCTTTTTCCCAGGTCCATGTGTCCAGGAGTCCATCCGTGTCCCCTCAGGATGTTCTCCCTCCCCCACTTTCCCAGGTCTGCCTTTAGCAACCAGTATCACGTCTTTTCCAGGAGTCCGTTTCAGATATTCCTCCCCCCCCTTTCCCCCTACTTTCCTTAAAGGTGCTCTCGCCTTTCCCAGTCATTTTCCATGTGTCCAGGATTCCATCCGTGTCCCCTCAGATGTTCACTGCCTTCCCCCCTTTCCATGTCTCCTTAGCAACCATAATCTCCTTCTTTGTCCTCCAGAGTCCTCTCAGATATCCCCCCCCTTTCCCCACTGTCCCCATGGTGTTCCGCCTTTTCCCAGGTCCCATGTGTCCAGGAGTCCCATCCGTATCCCCTCAATGTGTCTCCCTTCCTCCCCACGTTCCCAGGTTCTGGCCTAGCAACCATATTCTCCTTCCTTCCGAGAGTCTGCCTTCAGATATTCCCCCCCTCCCCTTTCCCCACTTCCCCTAGGAGTTCTCCCGCCTTTTTCCGAGGTTCCATGAATCCAGGAGTCCATCCGTGTCCCCCTCAAATGTTCTTTCTTCCCCACTTTCCCAGGTCTTGCCTAGCAACCAGTATCTCCATCTTTTCCCAGAAGTCCGCCTCAATATTCCCCCCTCCCCTTCCCCACTATCCACCAAGTTGTTCTCGCATTTCCCAGATCCATGAGTTCCAGAATCCATCTGCGTCCCCTCAAATGTTTCTCGTTCCCTTCCCCACTTTCCCAGGGTCTGCCTTAGCAACCAGTATCTCCTTTTTCCCGGAAGTCCGCCTTCAATATCCCCCCCCTCCCCTTTCCCCACTTTTCCCAAGGTGTTCTCGCCTTTCTTAGGTCCCTGTGTCCAGGATCCATCCCGTGTACCCCTCAGAAGTTCTCCCTTTCCCCACTTTCCCAGGGTCCTGCCTTAGCAACCGGTATCCTCCTTCTTTCCAGGAGTCCGCCTCAGGATATTCCCCCCCTCCCCGTTCCCCACTTCCCAAGGTGTTCTC
This sequence comes from Cherax quadricarinatus, assembly GCF_026875155.1. Taxonomy (NCBI): domain Eukaryota; kingdom Metazoa; phylum Arthropoda; class Malacostraca; order Decapoda; family Parastacidae; genus Cherax; species Cherax quadricarinatus. Next base: position 10,115 of record NW_026505755.1, read on the forward strand.
TCTCCCCTCCGCCTTTCCCAGGTCCCATGTGTCCAGGAGTCCATCCGTGTCCCCTCAATGTTCTCACTCTCCTTCCCCACCTTTCCAGGTCTGCTTAGCAACCAGTATCTCATCATCCTTCTTTAATTCCAGGAGTCCCCACAGAATTCCCTCCCCATTTCCTCCCCCCTTCCCCAACATCCCCAAGTGTTCTCGCCTTTCCCAGGTCCATGTTCCAGGAGATCCACCATGTCCCCTCAGATGTTCTCCCCATCCCACTTTCCCAGGGTCTCCTTAGCAACCAGTATCTCCTTCTTCCAAGGAGTCCGCCTCAGATATTCCTCCCCCCTCCTTTCCCCCTACTTCCTCCCCAAGGTGTTCCTCCCTCGCCTTTACCCAAGGTCCATGTGTCCTTGAGTCCCATCCGTGTTCCCCTCAATGTTCTCCCTTCCCCACTTTCCCAGGGTCTGCCTTAGCAAACAAGTATCTCCATTCCCAGGAGTCCGCTCAGATATTCCCCCGCCCCCCTTTTCGTCCCCACTTCCCCAAGAGGGTTCTCGCCTTTCCCAGGTCCCATGTGTCCAGAGTCCATCCGTGTCCCCTTACAGATGTTCTTCCTTCCCCACTTTTCCCCAGGTTCCTGACTTAGCAACCAGTTATCACCTTCTTTCCCAAATTCCCCCCACAGATATTTTCCCCCCACCCTTTTCTCTCCACACTTCCCCCAAGTTGTTACTCCTCCGTCTGCCTTTCCCAGTCCATGTTCCAGAGTCCATGGCCGTGTCCCCTCAGAATGTTCTCCTTCCCTCCACTTTCCCAGGGTCTGCCTTAGCAACCAGTACCCTCCTTCTTCCCAGGATCCGCTTCAGATATTCCCCCCCCCTTCTCCCTACTTCCTTAAAAGGTGCTCTCGCCTTTCCAGGTCCATGTTTCCATGTGTCCAAGGATCCCATCCGTGTCCCCCTCAGATGTTCTCCTCCGCCTCCCCTTCCCCCCCTTTCCCAGGGTCTTGCCTTAGCATACCATTATCTCCTTAATTTCCCATGAAGTCCCGCTCAATATTCCCCCCCTTTTCTCCACTTCCCCCAAGGATGTTCTCGCCTTTCTCCCAGGACCATGTGTCCTGGAGTCCATCTCGTGCCCCTCAGAAGTTCTCCCCCTTCCCCACTTTTCCAGGTCTGCCTTAGCAACAGTATCTCCTTATTTCCCAGCGTCCGCCTCAGATATCTTCTCCCCTCCCCTTTCCCCCACTTCCCCATGGTCTTCTCGTTCTCGCCTTTTCCCCATGTCCAATGTGTCCCAGGAGTCCATCTGTGTCCCCCCTCAGGATTGTTTCTCCCTTCCTCCCCCTCCCCACTTTCCCAGGAACTGCATTACGCAATAACCCATTATCTCCTTTCCCAAAGTCCGCCTCAGATATTCCTCTCCCCACCCTTTCCCAAAAGTACCCAAGGTGTTATCTCGCCTTTCCCAGGTCTCATGCGTCCAGAGGCGTCCATTCGTGTCCCCTCAGATTTTCTCCCTTCCCCTCACTTTCCCAGGACTTATGCCTTACCAACCAGTATCTCCTTCTTCCCAAGGATCCGCCTCAGAATTCCCCCCCTCTTCCCCACTTCCCTCCCAAGGTGCTCTCCGCCAACATTTTCCCAGGTCCATGTTCCAGATCCATCCGTGTTCCCTCAGAGTTCTCTCTTCCCCTACTTTCCAGGGACTTCGATAGCACCAGTATCTCCTTCTTTCCCAGGAGTCGCCTCAGGTATTTCCACCCCATCCCCCCTCCCCTTTCCCCAACTTCCCCCCAAGGTGTCTCCGCTCGCCTTTCCAGGTCCAGGTGTCCAGGAGTCCATTCGTGTCCCCTCAGAATGTTCTCCCTTCCCCACTTTCCCAGGGTCTGCCTTAAGGCAACCAGTATCTCTCCTTCTTTCCAGGAGTCCCGCCTCAGATATTCCTCTCACCCCCTTCTCCCCACTTCCCCCCCAAGGTGTTCTCTTCACGCCTTTTTCCCCAGGTCCATGTGTCGCAGGAGTCCAACGCCGTGTCTCCCCTCAGATGATTCTCCCTTCCCCACTTCCCCAGGGTCAGCCTTAGCAACCAGTATCTCCTTCCTTCCCAGGAGTCCGCCTCAGATATTCCTCCCCACCCTTTCCCCCCACTTCCCCTAGTTTATCGCCTTACCCAGGTCCATGTGTCCAGGGTCCATCTGTGTCCCCTCAGATTGTTCTCCCTTCCCCCACTTTCCCTTCCCAGGGGTCTGCCTTAGCAACCAGAATCTCCTTCTTTCCCAGAGTCCGCCTCAGATATTCCCCCCACCATTTATCTCCCCACTTGCCTTCCCCACGATGTTTCCTCCGCCTTTCCCATGTCCATGTGTCCCAGGAGTCCTACTCCGTGTCCCCTCAGATGTTCTCTTCCCTTCCCCACCTTTCCCAGGTCTGCTTAGCAACCATATCTCCTTCTTTCCAGGAGTTCCGTTTCAGATATTCCCCCCCTTTCCCTACTTTCCTTAAAGGGTCTCTCCCCTCTCGCCTTTCCCAGGTCCATGTCCATGTGGTCCAGGAGTTCCATCCGTGTCCTCCCTCAGATGTTCTTCCTCTTCTCCATCCCCCCACCTTTCCCAGGTCTGCCTTAGCAACCAGTACTCCTTCTTTTCCAGGAGTCCGTCTCAGATATTTTCCCCCCCCCTTTTTATCCCCACTTCCCCATGGTGGTTCTCTCTCGCCGCCTTTCCCCAGGTCCATGTGTCCAGGAGTCCATCCGTGTACCCCTCAGAGGTTCACACCTTCCCCCACTTCCCAGGGTCTGCCCTTAGCAACAGTATCTCCTTCCTTCCCGGAGTCTGCTCAGATATTCCATTGCCCCCCCCTCCCCTTTTTTCCCCCACTTCCCAAGGTGTTCTCGCCTTTTCCAGGTCCATGTATCCAGAGTCCAATCCGGTCCCCCAGATGTTCTTCCTTCCCTCACTTTCCCCAGAGTCTGCCCTTAGCACCATTATCTCCTTCCCCCTTTCCCAGGAGTCCCCCAGATATTTCCCCCCCCCCTTTCCCCCACTTCCACAGGAAGGTGTTCCTGCCTTCCCAGACATGAGTCCATGAATCCATCTGTGTCCCCTCAGATGTTCCGCCTTGGCCCACTTTCCCCAGGGTCTGCCTTAGCAACCAGTATCCCTTCTTTCCCCGGGAAGTCCCCCTCAGATTATTCCCCCCCTCCCCTTCCTCCCCTCCCTCCCCCCCACTTAGGTTTCCCCCAAGGTTTCTCCATTCTCGCCTTTCTTAGTCCCATGTGCCAGGAGTCCATCCGTGTCTCCCCCCCTCAGATGTTCTCCCTTTCCCCACTTTTCCCAGGGTCTGCCTTAGCCACCAGTATCTCCTCCTTCTTTCCCAGGGGAGTCCGCCTCAGATATTCCCCCCCTCCCCTTTCCCTTCCCCCCACTTCCTCAAGTTGTTCTCACTCGCCTTTCCCAGGTCCATTGTCCAGGAGACTATCCGTGTCCCCTCAATGTTCTCACCTTCCCTCCCCACTTTCCCAGGGTCAGCCTTAGCAACCATAATCTCATCTCCTCCCTTCTTTCACAGGAGTCCCGCCCTCAGATATCCTCCCCCCCCTTCCTCCCCACTCCCAAGGTGTTATCGCCTTTCCCAGGTCCATGTGCCAGAGTCCACCATGGTCCCTCAGATGTTCTCCCTTCCCCACTTTCGCCCAGGGTCTGCCTTAAACCAGTAAAAATCCTTCTTCCCAGAGTTCCGCCTCCAGATATTCCTCCCCACCCTTTCCCACTTCCCCAAGGGTGTTCTCGCCGTTTCCTCCCAGGTCCCATGTGTCGCAGGAGTCCTTCTGTGCCCCTCGATGTTCTCCCTTCCCCACTTTCCCATTCTGCCTTAGCAAACCAGTATCTCCTTCTTTCCAGGAGTCAGCCTCCGATATCCCCCCCACCCCATATCTCCCCACTTCCCCAAGATTTCTCGCCTATCCCAGGTCCATGGGTTTGGTTCCAGGAGTCCATCCGTGTCCCTCAGATGTCTCCCCCTTCCTCCCCACTTTCCCAGGTCTGCCTTAGCAACCATTATTTCCTTCTTTCCATGAGTCCGTTTCAGATATTTCCCCCCCTTCCTTTCCCTACTTCCTTAAAGGTGCTCTCAGCCTTTCCCAGGTCCATGTTCCATGTGTCCAGGAGTCCATTCCGTGTCCCCCTCAGATGTTCTCTCCCTTCCCCCCTTTCCCAGGGTCTGCCTTATGCAACCCAGTTATTCCTACTTTCCCAGGAGTCCGCCTCATATATTCCCCCCCCGTCCCTTTCCCCCACTTCCACAAGTGTTCTCGCCTTTTCCCAGGTCCATGAGTCCAGGACTCCATCTGTGTCCTCTCATAATGTTCTCCCTTCCCCACTTTTCCCCAGGTCTGCCTTAAGCAACCAGTATCTCCTTCTTTACCGGAAGTCCGCCTCAGATATTCCCCCCTCCCCTTTCCCCACTTCCCCAAGGTGTTTCCTCGCCTTTCTTGGTCCATGTGTCCAGGAGTCCATCCGTGTCCCCCGCAGATGTTCTCCCTTCCCCACTTCCTCCCCCAGGGTCTGCCTTAGCAACAGTTCTCCTTCATTCCCAGGATCCGCCTCAGAATTCCCTCCCCTCCCTTTCCCCCACTCCCCAAGGTGTTCTCCGCCTTTTCCCAGGTCCATGTGTCCAGGAGTCCATCCGTGTCCCCTCAGATTGTTCTCTCCACCATCCCCCCACTTTTTCCCAGGTCTGGCCTTAGCCACCAGTAATCTCCTCTTTCCAGGAGTCCGCCTCAGAAATTCCACCCCCCCTTCCCCACTTCCCCAAGTTTCTCGCCTTTCCCCAGGACCATGTTCCAGAGTCCACAAGTGTCCCCCTCGGATGTTCTCCCTTCCCCACTTTCCCAGGTCAGCCTTAGCAACCATATCTCCTTCCTTCCCAGGAGTCCGCCTCAATATTCCTCCCCCCCTTTCCTCCCCACTTCCCCAAGGTGTTCTCGCCTTTCTTCCCAGGTCCCATGTGTCCAGGAGTCCACTGTGTCCCCTCAGATGTTCTCCCTTCCCCACTTTCCCAGGGTCTGCCTTACAACCAATATCATCCTACTTCCCCAGGATCGGCCTCAGTTAATCCCCCCCCCCCCCAATTTCCCACATCCCCAAGATGTTCTCTCGCCTTTCCCAGTCCATGTGTCCAGGATCCATCCGGTCCCCTCAGATGTTCTCCCTTCCCCACTTTCCCAGTCTTGCCTTACAACCCGTTATCTCTTCTTTCCCAGGAGTTCCGTTTCCAGATATTCCCCCCCACTTTCCTACTTCCTTAAAGGGTGCACTCGCGTTCCTTCCGCAAGGTCCATGTTCCCAGTTCCAGGAGTCCATCCGTGTCCCCTCAGATGTTCTCTTCTCCCTTCCCACCCTTTCCCAGGGTCTCCCTTAGGCAACCAGTATCTCCTTCTTTCCAGAGATCTCGTCTCAGATATTCCCCCCCCCTTCCCCACTTTCCCCATGGTGTCTCAGCCTTTTCCCAGGTCCATGTGGTCCAGAGTCCATCCGTGTCCCCTCAGATGTTCTCCCTTCCCCCCACTTTCCCAGGGTCTGCCTTAGTCAACCAATATCTATTCTGCCTCCTTCCCAGAGTCTGCCTCAGATATGTCGGCCTCCCCCCCCTTTCCCCACATCCCCTAGGAGTTCTCGCCTTTCCCAGTCCATTAATCCAGGAGTCCCTTCCCTGTCCCCTCAGATGTTCTTACCTTCCCCCACTTTCCCAGGGTTCGGCCTTAGCAACCGTATCTCCTTCTTTCCCAGGAGTCCGCCCTCAGTATTCCCCCCCCCCTTTCCCTCCCCCCTGCCACAAGGTGTTCTCGCCTTTTCCCAGGTCCATGAGTCCGAGAAACCATCTGTGTCCCCTCAGATGGTTCTTCAGTTCTCCCTTCCCCACTTTCTCAGGGTCCTGCCTTAACACCAGTATCTTCTTCTTTCCTTCCCGGAAGTTCCGCCTCAGTATTCCCCCTCCCCTTTCCTCCTTCCTTTCCCCACTTCCCCAAGGTGTTCTCGCGCTTTCTAAGGTCCATGGTGTCCAGGAGTTCTCACAGCCCAGAGATTATAGCCCCACTTCCCAACAGCAACCCAGCAACCGCCACTCACAGCACCCCAGATGTTCAACTCGATCCTCCCCTGCCACTTATCTCCACAATGGTCACAACGGCCGCGCTCGAAGTCTACCACTAGCTCCTTTAACAAGCCAGTATCTCCTTCTTTCCCAGTAGTCCCCTCAATATTCTCCCCCTTCCCCTTTCCACCACCTTCCCCCAAGGTGTTCACTACAAGTACCCATACAATTTACCCGTAGCAAACATCTTGCCCCACACGCACGTCCACCCACCTCGACACAGTCACGCTGCGCACCCAGACGCCGGCATCCGTGTCACCCTCAATGTTCTCCCTTCCCCACTACACATCTCTCTCATATACTCTCTAGAGCAACGCAGTATCTCCTTGCACATTCCCCAGGACCGCCTACGAGAGAGAGAGCGCGGAGGGCAAAAACCCAATTCCCAACACCCAACAAACCATCTCCATCCCGCCTTCACAGTGTGAGATTGGGGTTCCCAATAGTCAGACAAACACCTTAGCGTTCACACAACTGAAATCTTAATTAGTCAATTGAGTGACACCATGTTGTACACTGTTCTTTTGCAAGTCAATAACAATAATTCACTCTCCAATAGAGCGTTACATCTAAACCAGTTAACACTAATAAGCCCAATTATATAATCACTATATTAAATAACGCGCACAGAGATATTAAAAAATTCTTTAGAAAATATGGACTATTACATACTAATGAAATTAGGGGGGCGACAAATTGTACGAGACCACAGTAGCTCCAAGCAAAGTTGATCTATAATAAACGAAAAATACGTTGACACTTCGCAAGATAACAAATGAATTAATATAATCGTGAATTAACTATTCTAATTACACGTGTTTAAATGATTGGATGAATGGGTGGGGTGAGGGTAAGAGAGAGAGATAGATGAATTACACATATTAAACAATTTTATCTAAATAGTAGGATTAGAAACTCTAATAAAAAAATAATAAACACACACTTCTAAAAAGAATGAAAAGTGAAAAAGGGGAACTACAAAACAAAATATCTAATTTTATTAAAAGTTATGTAGGAGATAGAGGAAAATGAATGGGGGATATAGTAAAAGAAGATATCTATCTAGTTAAACAAAGTATATTTATCTCTATTAATTCTAGGAGAAAGATGTGGGGAAGAATAATGTATTAAATAACATATTAATTAAAATACGGTAGGGAAGATGATAAGGTAGTAATGCAATGTAAATTTAATCTTACAAATGAGAAACTAAAATATTATATATAATATATATCAGATACAAGAAGTCGCAGCGAGATGTGGTGAGAGAGAGTCATTTGGTCAAAGTAAATGGCCGCCAGCATGTAATTTAATAGATTACACACAACAATAATTTGATTAATTGTGGTAAAATATATATAATACACACATCTTTGAGATCCTATTATTCTAGATTAATATTAAATAAACTAATTCTAGAGTTATAACAATTGAGGTAGGAGGGATGGGGTGACCATTTAAATATTAACTTAGTGGCTGGAGATTCTATCAGGCATTTTTTAAGATTACCTAAGACAAAGAAATTATTTTAGATAAAGATAATAATAACACAGTTATTTATATTTACACAAATAAGAAACAATAGTTTTCTCCTCAATAAGCATTAGAAACAAAATAAGCAGATAACTTAAACAGTATACAAAAAGTATTAATTGGTATTCAATAAAAATTTTAGCGAGATAAAGGGATACAGATTAAGAAAATCATGATATAAATATGAATAAACAAAAAAATTAAATATTTAGAATAATTAATACACATGTTATACAAAAAGAAAAAATTTATCACTTGAAACTATTCATAAAAAAGCGATTTTTCATAATTTAAATTTCTCATAATGAGGTCTAGCATGATATAAGATCATATAAAACGATTGTATCTGAATTTAAAAAATGTCATCTCTAGAATATCTAACAATGTGACCCTCATAGAGAGGGCTATTGTGGAAAAAAGAAAGGACGCTGCTATAGCGAGAGCGCTATATGAGATCTAGAGAAAAGGTGAGAGAGGTGAGCGAGAAAAGTTAGATGAGTGAGTAGGTTAAGTTGTTTGTAATACGAGCAGATTGGAATGAAGGAAGAATATTGTTAATTGAGTGGGAGGAGAATAGGAAAAGAGGAGATAAATAATAGGGGAGGGGGGGGAGGTGGGTGGGGTAGAGAGGAGAAGGGTGAGTGACAGCGTGAGGAGAGGAGAGAGGGGTTGGGGAGGGGGATTTGAGAGAGTGAGTGTGTGAATTGAGAGTGAGTGTGTCTATCTCTCATCTATTTGGAGGGGGGAGAGGGAAGGGAGAGGGGTGAAGATAATAGAAAATTGGGAGATACACTGGGGATAATTAAAGGGGGGTTGGGGGTGGTGAATTCTGAATGAAGAAAATATTTGGGGAGAAGGAAAAGAGAGATGTGGTAGGTCATCTTCATAGGTAGAGAGAGGAGAGAGAGAGGTGAGGAATATTTGGAGATCTATTAGGGTGAGGAGGGAAGATTGTGGGAGATAAACACACACACAAAGGGAAAATTTCTCTCCATCTGTAATAAAATATATCGTATGTGAGAGACATAGAGAGTAAGGTAGGAGGTTTACTCTATATTTATAAACAGATAAAATGAATTAAAAGTATTAAATTCAATAAGTACACACACAGGTGTATAGCGCTAGAGCGTAGGGAAAAATATTGGTAGAAGGAGGGGAGGGAAGGAGAGTGGTGGATCTCTATCTCTATACGTTATACAACAGAGTGAGTGCGCGAGGATATACACAAATATTCTTTAGTGGAAGAAAGATTGACACACATTCATTGAAATGATAATATTTGCATATATAATACCATTCTCAATATATATAAATTGGGGATGCGTCGTGTGAAATGGAATAGGGAAAGTGAAAGCGTGCGCTAGTAGAGCGGTGGCGCTTAATATAAAATAACACACAGTTATATGGTGAGTGAAATGTGGAGTAAATACTAAGGTGTGAGGGCGCGCTGGTCGAAGGTATTATGTGAGAAGGGAAAATGTGGAAAAAAGATTTGGAATAAAAAGAGGAGGAAAACATAAAAGATAATTCTATATCTCATAGTTGGGGTAGACAAAGAAAGGGAAGTGTAATGGGTATATTATATCTCTTGGTTTTGGAGTTATTTTACCTATGTATTGCGAGGGGGTGAGTGGGGATAAAGAATAGTTGAGATAAACAGAACAACTTGTATATAGTACAGAAAAAGTAATAGAGTATGCAAATAACACGTAGTATGAGGAGAGGAGACGCGTGTGTCTATTTTATACACGTGTATGTGTGTCTCTCGATATGTCAGAGCGTGCGGAGTGAGGGTGGGTGGTGTAAGGGCTCTATATAATAGGAAAATAGGAAAATGATACACTGTAGAAGGTGTGCGTAGCAAGTGAATGGGAATGATGGTGAGAGTGCCGACTTGAGATTTGATTAGATGGTTGAGTAGAGAGGAAGATCCCACCCTTTTCCCATGGTTCTGCTTAGCAACCAGTATCTCCTTATTTCCCATGAGTCCCGCCTCAGATATTCCCGCCCCCATTCTCTCCACTTCCTTCCCCAAGGTTTCTCGCCTTTCTCAGGACCAGTGTCCAGGAGTCTATCCGTGCACCTCAGATGTTCTCTCCTTCCCACACTTCCCAGGGTCTGCCTTAGCAACCAGTATCTCCTTATTCCCAGGAGTCCGCCTCAGATATTCTCCCCCCCCCCCTTATTTTTCCCCCTCACTTCCCCATGGTCTTCTCGCCTTCCCATGTCCATGTGTCCAGAGTCCATCTGTGTCCCCCCTCTGATGTTCTCCCTTCCCCCACTTTCCAGGACTGCATTAGCACATTATCTCCTTTCCCAGAAGTCCGCCTCATATATTCTCCCTCCCCCTTCCCAAAATTACCCAAGGTGTTATCGCCTTTTCCCAGGTCCATGTGTCCCCAGGCGTCCATTTCGTGTCCCCTCAGATGTTTCTCCTCACTCTCCCCTTCCTCACTTTCCCAGGGACTGCCTTAGCAACCGTATTCCTTCTTTCCCCAGGAGTCCGCCTCAGACAGATCCCCCCCCTCTTCCCCCCACTCCCCCAAGGTGCTCTCGCCTTTCCCAGTCCAGTGGTCCAGGAGTCCATCCGGTCTCCTCAGATGTTCTCCTCCCTTCCCTATTTACCCAGGTCCTGCCTTAGAACCATATCTCCTTCTTTCCCAGAGTCCCGTTCCGCCTCAATATTCCCCCCCCCTTCCCCACTTCCTCCCCAAGATGCCTCGCCTTCCCAGGTCCATGTGTCCAGGAGTCCATCCGTGTCTCCCTCAGATGGTTCTCTCTTCCCCACTTTCCCAGGACTGCGGTAGCAAACCGAATCTTCTCCTTCTTTCCCAGGATTCCGCCTCAGATATTCCCCCCCCTTCCCCTTCCCCCACTTCCCAAGGTGTTCTCGCCTTCTAGGTCCATGTGTCCAGGAGTCCATCGTTCCCGCTCAGATGTTCTCCCTCCCCACTTTCCCAGGGTCTGCCTTAGCAACCATATCTACTTCTTTCCCAGGATCCGCCACAGATATTCCCTCCCCCCCTCGCCCTTTCCCCACTTCCCCAAGGTGTTCTCGCCTTTCTTAGGTCCCTGTGTCCAGGAGTCCATTCCGTGCCCCTCAGATGTTCTCCCTTCCCACTTTCCCAGGGTCTGCCTTAGCAACCAGTATCTCCTTCTTTTCCAGGAAGTCCGTCTCAGATATTTTCCCCCCCCCCTTTCCACACTTTCCCCTAGGAAGTTCTCTCCTTTCCCCAGGTCATGTATCCAGGAGTCCAACCGTGTCCCCTCCAATGTTCGTTCCTCCCTTCCCCATTCCTCCCCCACTTCCCAGGGTCTGTGCCTTAGCAACCAGTATCTCCTTCTTTCCCACGGTGTCCCGCCTCAATATTCCCCCCCCCCCTTTCCCACTTCTCCACAAGGTGTTCTCCTCCGCCTTTCCTCCAGGTCCATGAGTCCAGTAACCATCTGTGCCCCTCCCGATGTTCTCCCTTCCCCACTTCCCCAGGGTCTGCCTTAGCAACCATTATCTCCATCTATCCCGGAAGTCCGCCTCAGATATTCCCCCTCCCCCCTCCCCTTCCCCCCACTTCCCCAAGGTGTACCGCCTTTCTTAGGTCCATGTGTTTTACCAGGATCCATCCGTTCCCCTCAGATGTTCGTCCCTACCCCACTTTCCCAGGTCTGCCTTAGCCCACCAGATCTCCTTCTTCCCAGGAGTCCGCCTCAGATATTCCCCCCCCTCCCCTTTTCTCCCCACTTCCCCAAGGTGTTCTCGCCTTTCTTAGGTCCATGTGTCCAGGAGTCCATCCGTGTCCCCTCAGATTTCTCCCTCCCCACTTTTCCCCAGGGTCTGCCTTAGCAACCAGTATCTCCTTCTTTCCCAGAGTCCGCCTCATATTTCCTCCCCCCCCCCTCCTCCACTTCCCCAAGGTGTTCTCGCCGTTCCTCCCAGTCCATGTGTCCAGAGTCCACCAGTGCCCCTCAGATTGTTCTCCCTACCCCACTTTCCCAGGGTCTGCCTTAGCAACCATATCTCCTTCTTTCCCAGGAGTCCCCTCAATATTTCCTCACCGCCCCTTTCCCCCACTTCCCTAGGTGTTCTCGCCCTTTCCCAGGTCCATGTGTCCCAGGAGTTCATCCGGGTCCCCTCAGAATGTTCCCTTCCGCCCCACTTTTCCCAGGGTCCTGCCTAGCAACAGTATCTCCTTTCCCAGGAGTCCGCCTCAATATTATTCCCCCCCCACTTTCCCCCTCCCCAAAGCTTCTCGCTCGTCTTTCCCCAGGTCCAGTGTCCAGGAGTTCCATCCGTGTTCCCTCAGAATCTCCCTTCCCCACTTCCCAGGTCCTCCTTAGCTAACCATATCTCCTTTCTTTTCCCAGAAGTCCGCCACAGATATCCCCACCTCCCCTTTCCCTCTTCCCCAAGGAGTTCTCGCTCCTTTCCCAGGTCCATGTGTCCAGGAGTTCCATCCGGTCCCTAGATGTTACCTTCCCCACTTTCCCCAGGTCTGCCTTAGCAACGCATATCCACCTTCTTTCCAAGTCCGCTTCAATATTCCCCCCCCTTTCCCTACTCCTAAAGGTGCTCTCGCTCGCCTTTCCCAGGTCCATGTTCCATGTGCCCAGAGTCCATCCGTGTCCCCTCAATGTTCTCCCTTCCCCCCCCCTTTCCCCAGGGTCTGTCCTTAGCAAACCAGTATCTCCTTAATTTCCCATGAGTCTTGTGCCTCAGATATTCCCCCCCTTTCTTTTCCTCCACTTCCCCAAGGTGTTTCTCGCCTTCCCAACCATGTTCCCAGGAGTCCACCGTGCGCCCCTCAAGTGTTTCTCCGTTCGCCCACTTTCCCAGGGTCTGCCTTACAAACCCAGTATCTCCTTATTCCCAGGATCCGCACTCCAGTTTTCCTCCCCCCCCCCTTTCCCCCACTTCCCCATGGGTCTTCTCCCGCCTTTTTCCCATGTCCTTGTGTCCCAGGAGTCCATCTGTACCCCTCAGATGTTATCCCCTTCCCCACTTTTTCCCAGGGACTGCATTAGTCAACCATACTCCTTCCCAGAAGTCCGCCTCAGATAGTTCTCCTCCCCCCCCCCCTTCCCCCAAATTACCCAAGGTGTTAGCGCGTTCCCAGGTCCATGAGTCTCAGGAGTCCATTCGGTCCCCTCAGAAGTTCTCCCTCCCTTTTCCTCACTTTCCCAGGACTGCCTTAGCAAACCATATCTCCTTCTTTCCCGGAGTCTCTCGCCTCAGTGAATTCCCCTCCCCCCCCTCTTCCCCCACGTCCCCAAGGAGCTCTCGCCTTCCCCCAGGTCCATGTGTCCAGGAGGTCCACCGTGTCTCCTCAATGTTCTCCCTTCCCCTATTTTTCCCAGGGTCCTGCCTTAGCAACCAGAACATCCTTCTTTCCCCGGATCCGCCTCAGATATTCCCCCCCCCCTTCCCCACTTCCCCCAAGGTGCTCGCTCGCTTTTCCTCCAGTGCCATGTGTCCAGGAGTCCATCCGTGTCCCTCAGATGTTCTCTCTTCCCCACTTTCCCAGGGACTGCTCAGCAACCAGATCTCCTTCTTTCCCAGATCCGCCTCAGATATACCCTTCCCCCCCCCCCCTTTCCTCCCCACTTCCCCCAAGGTGTTCTCGCCCTTTCTTAGGTCCATGTATGCCAGTGTACATCCGTGTCCCCTCAGATGTTTCTCCCCTTCCCCCTTTCCCAGGGTCTGCCTTAGCAACCAGTATCTCCTTCTTTCCCAGGAGTCCCCTCAGATATTCCTTACCCCCCCTTCCCCACTTCCCCAAGGTGTCTCGCCTTTCCCAGTCCCATGTTTCCAGGAGTCCACCAGTGTCCCCCCCTCAGATGTTCTCTCCCGTCCAAAACTTGTCCCAGGGTCTCCTTAGCAACCAGTATCTCATTCTTCCCAGGATCCGCCTCAGATATTCCTCCCCACCCGTTCCCCTCTTCCCCAAGTGTTTCTCGCCTTCCCAGGTTCCATGTGTCCAGCGTCCATCTGTGTCCCCTCAGATGTTCTCGCCTTCCCCACTTCCCCAGGTCTGCCTTAGCAACCAGTATCTCCTTTCTTTTCCCCTGGAGTTCCGCCCAGATATCCCCCCCCCATTTCCCCACTTCCCCAAGATGTACTCGATTTTCCCAGGTCCATGTGTTCCCAGGATCCATCCGTGTCCCCTCAGATGTTCTCCCTTCCCCCACTTTCCCAGTCTGCTTTTTAGCACCAGTATCTCCTTCTTTCCCAGGAGTCCGTTTCAGATTATTCCCCCCCCTTTCCCTACTTCCTTAAAAAGTCTCTCGTCCTTTCCCCAGTCCATGTCCATGTGTCCCAGGAGTCCATCCCGTGGTCCCCACAATGTTCTCCTTCTCCACCTTCCCCCCTTTCCCAGGGTCTGCCTGTAGCAACCAGTACTCCTTCTTTTCCAGGCGTCCGTCCCTCAGATTATTCCCCCCCCCCATTCCCACTTCCCCCATGGTGTTTTACTCTCCTCGCCTTTTTCCCAGGTCCATGTGTCCAGGAGTCCCCATCCGTGTCCGTCCCCCTCAGATGTTCTCGCCTTCCCACTTTCCCCAGGGTCTGCCTTAGCAACCAGTAGTCACCTTACCTTCCTCAGGAGCTGCCTCAGATATTCCCCCCCTCACCCGTTTCCCCACTTCCCCTAGGAGTTCTAGCCTTTTCCAGGTCCATTATCCAGGAGTCCATCCGTGTCCCCCTCAGATTTCTTCCTTCCCACACTTTCCCCAGTCCCAGGGTCTGCCTTTACAACCAGTATCTCCTTCTTTCCTCCCAAGATTCCGCCTCAGATATTCCCCCCCCCTTTCCCCACTTCCACAAGGTGTTCTCCTCTTCTCCGCCTTTCCATGTCCATGAGTCCAGGAATCCCATCTGTTTCCTCCCCTCAGGATGTCTCCCTTCCCCACTTTCCCAGGGTCTGCCTTACAACCGCAAGATCTCCTTCTTTCCTTTCCCCCGGAAGTCCCGCCTCAGATATTCCCCCCTCCGCCTTTCCCCCACTTCCCCAAGGTGTTCTCGGCCTTTTTCTTAGGTCCATTGTCCAGGAGTCCATCCGTGACCCCCTCAGATGTTCCCGCCCCTTCCCCACTTCCAGGGTCCTGCCCTTAAGCAACCAGTATCTCCTTTTCCCAGGATCCGCCTCAGATATTCCCCCCCTCCCCTTTCCCAACTTCCCCCAAGGTGTTCTCGCCTTTCCCAGGTCCATGTGTCCAGAGTGCCATCCCGTGTCCCCTCAGATGTTCTCCCTCCCCATTTCCCCCAGGTCCTGCCTTAGCAACCATATCTTCTCTTTCCCAGGAAGTCCGCGCCTCAGGAAATTTCCTCCCCCCCTTTCCCCACTTCCCCCCAAGGTGTTCTCGCTTTTCCCAGGACCTTGTGTCCAGGAGTCCACCAGTGTCCCCTCAGATGTTCTCCACCATCCCCACTTTCCCAGGGTCTGCCTAAGCAACCAGTATCTCCCTCCTTCCCAGAGTCCGCCGCAATATTCCTCCACACCCTTACCCCACTTCCCCAAGGTGGTTCTCCCTTTCCCCAGGGTCCATGTGTCCAGGAGTCCATCTGTGTCCCCTCAGATTGTATTCCCCTTCCCCACTTTCCCAGGGTCTGCTTAGCAACTCAGTTATCTCCTTCTTTCCCAGGAGTTCAGCCTCAGATATTCCCCCCCATTTTCCCCGTTCCCCACTTTCCCCAAGAAGTTTCGCCTTTTTCCCAGGTCCATGTGTCCAGGAGTCCATCCGTGTCCCCTCAGGATGTTCTCCCTCCCCCACTTTCCCAGGTCTGCCTTTAGCAACCAGTATCACGTCTTTTCCAGGAGTCCGTTTCAGATATTCCTCCCCCCCCTTTCCCCCTACTTTCCTTAAAGGTGCTCTCGCCTTTCCCAGTCATTTTCCATGTGTCCAGGATTCCATCCGTGTCCCCTCAGATGTTCACTGCCTTCCCCCCTTTCCATGTCTCCTTAGCAACCATAATCTCCTTCTTTGTCCTCCAGAGTCCTCTCAGATATCCCCCCCCTTTCCCCACTGTCCCCATGGTGTTCCGCCTTTTCCCAGGTCCCATGTGTCCAGGAGTCCCATCCGTATCCCCTCAATGTGTCTCCCTTCCTCCCCACGTTCCCAGGTTCTGGCCTAGCAACCATATTCTCCTTCCTTCCGAGAGTCTGCCTTCAGATATTCCCCCCCTCCCCTTTCCCCACTTCCCCTAGGAGTTCTCCCGCCTTTTTCCGAGGTTCCATGAATCCAGGAGTCCATCCGTGTCCCCCTCAAATGTTCTTTCTTCCCCACTTTCCCAGGTCTTGCCTAGCAACCAGTATCTCCATCTTTTCCCAGAAGTCCGCCTCAATATTCCCCCCTCCCCTTCCCCACTATCCACCAAGTTGTTCTCGCATTTCCCAGATCCATGAGTTCCAGAATCCATCTGCGTCCCCTCAAATGTTTCTCGTTCCCTTCCCCACTTTCCCAGGGTCTGCCTTAGCAACCAGTATCTCCTTTTTCCCGGAAGTCCGCCTTCAATATCCCCCCCCTCCCCTTTCCCCACTTTTCCCAAGGTGTTCTCGCCTTTCTTAGGTCCCTGTGTCCAGGATCCATCCCGTGTACCCCTCAGAAGTTCTCCCTTTCCCCACTTTCCCAGGGTCCTGCCTTAGCAACCGGTATCCTCCTTCTTTCCAGGAGTCCGCCTCAGGATATTCCCCCCCTCCCCGTTCCCCACTTCCCAAGGTGTTCTCTCTCCCCTCCGCCTTTCCCAGGTCCCATGTGTCCAGGAGTCCATCCGTGTCCCCTCAATGTTCTCACTCTCCTTCCCCACCTTTCCAGGTCTGCTTAGCAACCAGTATCTCATCATCCTTCTTTAATTCCAGGAGTCCCCACAGAATTCCCTCCCCATTTCCTCCCCCCTTCCCCAACATCCCCAAGTGTTCTCGCCTTTCCCAGGTCCATGTTCCAGGAGATCCACCATGTCCCCTCAGATGTTCTCCCCATCCCACTTTCCCAGGGTCTCCTTAGCAACCAGTATCTCCTTCTTCCAAGGAGTCCGCCTCAGATATTCCTCCCCCCTCCTTTCCCCCTACTTCCTCCCCAAGGTGTTCCTCCCTCGCCTTTACCCAAGGTCCATGTGTCCTTGAGTCCCATCCGTGTTCCCCTCAATGTTCTCCCTTCCCCACTTTCCCAGGGTCTGCCTTAGCAAACAAGTATCTCCATTCCCAGGAGTCCGCTCAGATATTCCCCCGCCCCCCTTTTCGTCCCCACTTCCCCAAGAGGGTTCTCGCCTTTCCCAGGTCCCATGTGTCCAGAGTCCATCCGTGTCCCCTTACAGATGTTCTTCCTTCCCCACTTTTCCCCAGGTTCCTGACTTAGCAACCAGTTATCACCTTCTTTCCCAAATTCCCCCCACAGATATTTTCCCCCCACCCTTTTCTCTCCACACTTCCCCCAAGTTGTTACTCCTCCGTCTGCCTTTCCCAGTCCATGTTCCAGAGTCCATGGCCGTGTCCCCTCAGAATGTTCTCCTTCCCTCCACTTTCCCAGGGTCTGCCTTAGCAACCAGTACCCTCCTTCTTCCCAGGATCCGCTTCAGATATTCCCCCCCCCTTCTCCCTACTTCCTTAAAAGGTGCTCTCGCCTTTCCAGGTCCATGTTTCCATGTGTCCAAGGATCCCATCCGTGTCCCCCTCAGATGTTCTCCTCCGCCTCCCCTTCCCCCCCTTTCCCAGGGTCTTGCCTTAGCATACCATTATCTCCTTAATTTCCCATGAAGTCCCGCTCAATATTCCCCCCCTTTTCTCCACTTCCCCCAAGGATGTTCTCGCCTTTCTCCCAGGACCATGTGTCCTGGAGTCCATCTCGTGCCCCTCAGAAGTTCTCCCCCTTCCCCACTTTTCCAGGTCTGCCTTAGCAACAGTATCTCCTTATTTCCCAGCGTCCGCCTCAGATATCTTCTCCCCTCCCCTTTCCCCCACTTCCCCATGGTCTTCTCGTTCTCGCCTTTTCCCCATGTCCAATGTGTCCCAGGAGTCCATCTGTGTCCCCCCTCAGGATTGTTTCTCCCTTCCTCCCCCTCCCCACTTTCCCAGGAACTGCATTACGCAATAACCCATTATCTCCTTTCCCAAAGTCCGCCTCAGATATTCCTCTCCCCACCCTTTCCCAAAAGTACCCAAGGTGTTATCTCGCCTTTCCCAGGTCTCATGCGTCCAGAGGCGTCCATTCGTGTCCCCTCAGATTTTCTCCCTTCCCCTCACTTTCCCAGGACTTATGCCTTACCAACCAGTATCTCCTTCTTCCCAAGGATCCGCCTCAGAATTCCCCCCCTCTTCCCCACTTCCCTCCCAAGGTGCTCTCCGCCAACATTTTCCCAGGTCCATGTTCCAGATCCATCCGTGTTCCCTCAGAGTTCTCTCTTCCCCTACTTTCCAGGGACTTCGATAGCACCAGTATCTCCTTCTTTCCCAGGAGTCGCCTCAGGTATTTCCACCCCATCCCCCCTCCCCTTTCCCCAACTTCCCCCCAAGGTGTCTCCGCTCGCCTTTCCAGGTCCAGGTGTCCAGGAGTCCATTCGTGTCCCCTCAGAATGTTCTCCCTTCCCCACTTTCCCAGGGTCTGCCTTAAGGCAACCAGTATCTCTCCTTCTTTCCAGGAGTCCCGCCTCAGATATTCCTCTCACCCCCTTCTCCCCACTTCCCCCCCAAGGTGTTCTCTTCACGCCTTTTTCCCCAGGTCCATGTGTCGCAGGAGTCCAACGCCGTGTCTCCCCTCAGATGATTCTCCCTTCCCCACTTCCCCAGGGTCAGCCTTAGCAACCAGTATCTCCTTCCTTCCCAGGAGTCCGCCTCAGATATTCCTCCCCACCCTTTCCCCCCACTTCCCCTAGTTTATCGCCTTACCCAGGTCCATGTGTCCAGGGTCCATCTGTGTCCCCTCAGATTGTTCTCCCTTCCCCCACTTTCCCTTCCCAGGGGTCTGCCTTAGCAACCAGAATCTCCTTCTTTCCCAGAGTCCGCCTCAGATATTCCCCCCACCATTTATCTCCCCACTTGCCTTCCCCACGATGTTTCCTCCGCCTTTCCCATGTCCATGTGTCCCAGGAGTCCTACTCCGTGTCCCCTCAGATGTTCTCTTCCCTTCCCCACCTTTCCCAGGTCTGCTTAGCAACCATATCTCCTTCTTTCCAGGAGTTCCGTTTCAGATATTCCCCCCCTTTCCCTACTTTCCTTAAAGGGTCTCTCCCCTCTCGCCTTTCCCAGGTCCATGTCCATGTGGTCCAGGAGTTCCATCCGTGTCCTCCCTCAGATGTTCTTCCTCTTCTCCATCCCCCCACCTTTCCCAGGTCTGCCTTAGCAACCAGTACTCCTTCTTTTCCAGGAGTCCGTCTCAGATATTTTCCCCCCCCCTTTTTATCCCCACTTCCCCATGGTGGTTCTCTCTCGCCGCCTTTCCCCAGGTCCATGTGTCCAGGAGTCCATCCGTGTACCCCTCAGAGGTTCACACCTTCCCCCACTTCCCAGGGTCTGCCCTTAGCAACAGTATCTCCTTCCTTCCCGGAGTCTGCTCAGATATTCCATTGCCCCCCCCTCCCCTTTTTTCCCCCACTTCCCAAGGTGTTCTCGCCTTTTCCAGGTCCATGTATCCAGAGTCCAATCCGGTCCCCCAGATGTTCTTCCTTCCCTCACTTTCCCCAGAGTCTGCCCTTAGCACCATTATCTCCTTCCCCCTTTCCCAGGAGTCCCCCAGATATTTCCCCCCCCCCTTTCCCCCACTTCCACAGGAAGGTGTTCCTGCCTTCCCAGACATGAGTCCATGAATCCATCTGTGTCCCCTCAGATGTTCCGCCTTGGCCCACTTTCCCCAGGGTCTGCCTTAGCAACCAGTATCCCTTCTTTCCCCGGGAAGTCCCCCTCAGATTATTCCCCCCCTCCCCTTCCTCCCCTCCCTCCCCCCCACTTAGGTTTCCCCCAAGGTTTCTCCATTCTCGCCTTTCTTAGTCCCATGTGCCAGGAGTCCATCCGTGTCTCCCCCCCTCAGATGTTCTCCCTTTCCCCACTTTTCCCAGGGTCTGCCTTAGCCACCAGTATCTCCTCCTTCTTTCCCAGGGGAGTCCGCCTCAGATATTCCCCCCCTCCCCTTTCCCTTCCCCCCACTTCCTCAAGTTGTTCTCACTCGCCTTTCCCAGGTCCATTGTCCAGGAGACTATCCGTGTCCCCTCAATGTTCTCACCTTCCCTCCCCACTTTCCCAGGGTCAGCCTTAGCAACCATAATCTCATCTCCTCCCTTCTTTCACAGGAGTCCCGCCCTCAGATATCCTCCCCCCCCTTCCTCCCCACTCCCAAGGTGTTATCGCCTTTCCCAGGTCCATGTGCCAGAGTCCACCATGGTCCCTCAGATGTTCTCCCTTCCCCACTTTCGCCCAGGGTCTGCCTTAAACCAGTAAAAATCCTTCTTCCCAGAGTTCCGCCTCCAGATATTCCTCCCCACCCTTTCCCACTTCCCCAAGGGTGTTCTCGCCGTTTCCTCCCAGGTCCCATGTGTCGCAGGAGTCCTTCTGTGCCCCTCGATGTTCTCCCTTCCCCACTTTCCCATTCTGCCTTAGCAAACCAGTATCTCCTTCTTTCCAGGAGTCAGCCTCCGATATCCCCCCCACCCCATATCTCCCCACTTCCCCAAGATTTCTCGCCTATCCCAGGTCCATGGGTTTGGTTCCAGGAGTCCATCCGTGTCCCTCAGATGTCTCCCCCTTCCTCCCCACTTTCCCAGGTCTGCCTTAGCAACCATTATTTCCTTCTTTCCATGAGTCCGTTTCAGATATTTCCCCCCCTTCCTTTCCCTACTTCCTTAAAGGTGCTCTCAGCCTTTCCCAGGTCCATGTTCCATGTGTCCAGGAGTCCATTCCGTGTCCCCCTCAGATGTTCTCTCCCTTCCCCCCTTTCCCAGGGTCTGCCTTATGCAACCCAGTTATTCCTACTTTCCCAGGAGTCCGCCTCATATATTCCCCCCCCGTCCCTTTCCCCCACTTCCACAAGTGTTCTCGCCTTTTCCCAGGTCCATGAGTCCAGGACTCCATCTGTGTCCTCTCATAATGTTCTCCCTTCCCCACTTTTCCCCAGGTCTGCCTTAAGCAACCAGTATCTCCTTCTTTACCGGAAGTCCGCCTCAGATATTCCCCCCTCCCCTTTCCCCACTTCCCCAAGGTGTTTCCTCGCCTTTCTTGGTCCATGTGTCCAGGAGTCCATCCGTGTCCCCCGCAGATGTTCTCCCTTCCCCACTTCCTCCCCCAGGGTCTGCCTTAGCAACAGTTCTCCTTCATTCCCAGGATCCGCCTCAGAATTCCCTCCCCTCCCTTTCCCCCACTCCCCAAGGTGTTCTCCGCCTTTTCCCAGGTCCATGTGTCCAGGAGTCCATCCGTGTCCCCTCAGATTGTTCTCTCCACCATCCCCCCACTTTTTCCCAGGTCTGGCCTTAGCCACCAGTAATCTCCTCTTTCCAGGAGTCCGCCTCAGAAATTCCACCCCCCCTTCCCCACTTCCCCAAGTTTCTCGCCTTTCCCCAGGACCATGTTCCAGAGTCCACAAGTGTCCCCCTCGGATGTTCTCCCTTCCCCACTTTCCCAGGTCAGCCTTAGCAACCATATCTCCTTCCTTCCCAGGAGTCCGCCTCAATATTCCTCCCCCCCTTTCCTCCCCACTTCCCCAAGGTGTTCTCGCCTTTCTTCCCAGGTCCCATGTGTCCAGGAGTCCACTGTGTCCCCTCAGATGTTCTCCCTTCCCCACTTTCCCAGGGTCTGCCTTACAACCAATATCATCCTACTTCCCCAGGATCGGCCTCAGTTAATCCCCCCCCCCCCCAATTTCCCACATCCCCAAGATGTTCTCTCGCCTTTCCCAGTCCATGTGTCCAGGATCCATCCGGTCCCCTCAGATGTTCTCCCTTCCCCACTTTCCCAGTCTTGCCTTACAACCCGTTATCTCTTCTTTCCCAGGAGTTCCGTTTCCAGATATTCCCCCCCACTTTCCTACTTCCTTAAAGGGTGCACTCGCGTTCCTTCCGCAAGGTCCATGTTCCCAGTTCCAGGAGTCCATCCGTGTCCCCTCAGATGTTCTCTTCTCCCTTCCCACCCTTTCCCAGGGTCTCCCTTAGGCAACCAGTATCTCCTTCTTTCCAGAGATCTCGTCTCAGATATTCCCCCCCCCTTCCCCACTTTCCCCATGGTGTCTCAGCCTTTTCCCAGGTCCATGTGGTCCAGAGTCCATCCGTGTCCCCTCAGATGTTCTCCCTTCCCCCCACTTTCCCAGGGTCTGCCTTAGTCAACCAATATCTATTCTGCCTCCTTCCCAGAGTCTGCCTCAGATATGTCGGCCTCCCCCCCCTTTCCCCACATCCCCTAGGAGTTCTCGCCTTTCCCAGTCCATTAATCCAGGAGTCCCTTCCCTGTCCCCTCAGATGTTCTCCCTTCCCCACCTTCCCAGGGTCTGTCTTAGCAACCAGTATCTCCTTCTTTCCCAGGAGTCCGCCTCCGATATTCCTCTCCCCCCCCTTCCCCCACTTCCCCAAGGTGCTCTCCGCCTTTCACAGGTCATGTGTCCAGGAGTCATCCTGTCGCCCTCAGATTGTTCTCCCCTAAGAATACATGCAGTTAGGCTGAACGTTTTGGGTAAGTGTGGAAGGGAAGATATCCGCGGTGACGGAAGGAGTCTGATACATGATCCTGGGAATGGCAAGAATACCGCTGACCATGGGGAAGTGAAAAAGGGAGTCAACTCAGGGGACATAAGTGGACTCCTGGAGACACTGATCCGGGAAGGCACCGCCGACCATTAGGGAAATGGGGGAAGGAAGACATCCGGACGAGCGGATGGATTCCTGGATCATGAACTTGAGGAAGGTTGTTGTTGAGGCTGATCTTAGGTAATGGGGAAGGGGAAAGACATCCGGAGCGACGATGGATTCCCTGGATACATGAACCTGGATGACAAGAATAACATCAGTTGAGGCGACCTTGGGTAATTGGGGAAGGGAAGATATCCGGCGGTAGACGGAAAGGATTCCTGATACATTATCCCTGGGAATGGCAAGAATACCGCTGACCTGGGGAAGTGAAAGGGAGTCCACTCCAGGTGACATAAGAGGACTCCTGGAGATCTGAATCCGGGAACGGCTCCGCCGACCTAGGGAAATGGGGAAGGGAAACATCCGGGACGAACGGAAAGGATTCCTGGATACATGAACTTGGGGAAGGTGTCGTCTCGAGCTGACCTTGGTAAGTTGGGAAGGGGAGACATCTGGAGGCTGAACGGATGGATCCTGGATTTACATGAACCCTTGGCAAGCCAGATACATGCAGTGAGGCTGACTTGGGTAAGTATGGGAAGGGAAGAGATCCGCGGGAGACGGAAGGATTCCTGGATACATGACCTGGGGACAGCAAGAAAACGGTTGGTGAGGCTGACCTTAGGAGGAAGTGAGGAAGGAAAACATCGAGGAAGAACAGATGGATTTCTGGATACATGAACCTGGGGAAAGCTGAGGCTGGAAGGCAGAGAGAGAAAGAGAGGCGAGGCTGACCTTAGGGAAGTGAGGAAGGGGAGACATCCGGGGGCCCACGGATGAATCCTGGGACACAGAACCTGGGAAGGCGAGGGGAGGGGGACCTTAAAGACGAACCACTGGCCCGTCCACGTGGCAAGAGCTGGTAAACTCAGAGATAACTCTGGTGGCTGACAGTGGTCGCTAATATATTATAATTCATTATATTATTATTATTATGTTATTATTATTATTATGTTATTATTATGTTATTATTATTATTATTATTATTAATTATTATTGGTTATTATTCAGGTGGGGTGGATAAGCGTCAACCAGCCTCCCTGACAGTCGCATCGGTGGGTGTTATTCCCACTCCAGCCTCCTGACAGTAGCATCGGTGATGTTATTTCCCACTCCAGCCTCCCTGAACAGTACATTGGTTTGGTTATTCCCCCCACCTCGCCTTGACAGTAGCATTGGTGGTGTTATTCCACTCCACCCTACCTGACAGTAGCATCGTGATCTATTCCCACTTCCAGCCTCCCTGACAGTAGCATTGGTGGTGTTATTCCCACTCCAGCCTCCCTGACAGTAGCATCGGTGGTGTTATTCCCACTCCAGCCTCCCTGACAGTAGCATTGGTGGTGTTTATTCCCACTCCACCTCCCTGACAGAGCATTGGTGGTGTTATTCCCACTAACAGCCCTCCTGACAGTACATCCGTGGTGTTATTCCCACTCCAGCCTCCCTGAACAGTAGCATTGGTGGTGTATTCCCACTCCGATCCACGCTGACAGTAGCAATCGTGATGTTATTCCCACTTCCAGCCTCCCGACAGTAGCATCGGTGATGTTATTACCCAACTCCAGCCTCCCTGACAGTAGCATTGGTGGTGTTATTCCCACTCCAGCCTACCTGACAGTAGCATCGGTGATGTTATTCCCACTCCAGCCTCCCTGACAGTAGCATTGGTGGTGTTATTCCCACTCCACCTCCCTGACAGTAGCATCGTGGGTTATTCCACTCCAGCTCCCTGAAAGTAGCAATCGGTGAATTTATTCCCACTCCAGCCTCCCTGACAGTAGCATCGGTGATGTTATTCCCACTCCAGCCTCCCTGACAGTAGCATCGGTGGTGTTATTCCCACTCCAGCCTCCCTGACAGTAGCATCGGTGGTGTTATTCCCACTCCAGCCTCCCTGACAGTTGCATCGGTGGTGTTATTCCCACTCCAGCACTCCCGGACAGTAAGCATCGGGTGGTGTCATTCCCACTCCAGCCTCACCTGACAGTAGCATCCGCGGTGTATTCCACTCCAACCTCCCTGACAGTAGCTATCGGTGGTGTTTATTCCACTCCAGCCTCCTGACATAGCATCCGTGGTGTTCTTATTCCCCTCCAGCCTCCCTGACAGTAGCATCGGTGGTGTCATTCCCCACTCCAGCCTCCCTGACAGTAGCATCGGTGGTGGTTATTCCCACTCCAGCCTTCCCTGACGTAGCATCGGTGGGTGTTATTCCCACACCAGCCTCCCTGACAGTAGCATCGGTGGTTTCATTCCCACTCCAGCCTCCCTGACAGTAGCATTCCCGTGGTGGTTATTCCCACTTCCAGCCTCCCTGACAGTAGCATGGTGGTGTTATTCCCCACTCGCAGCCTCCCATGACAGATAGCACGGTTGGTGTTATTCCCACTCCACCGTCCCTGACAGTAGCATCGGTGGTGTCATTCCACTCCAGCCGCCCTGACAGTAAGCATCCGTGGTGTTATTCCACTCCAGCCTCCCTGGACGTAGCATCGGTGGTGTTTATTCACTCAGCCTCCTGACAGTAGCATCGGTGGTGTATTCCCACTCAGCCTCCCTGACAGTACCATGGTGGGGTTATTCCTACTTCGGGAAGTAACACGTACAGTGCATCTTTCGCTTGTGCCACCCCCACGTATCATAATATGAAACAAATCCCCAAAAAGGAATACTTTTCATCATCATTCAACACACTTTCCAACCTCACTCACAAACATAATCACTGTCTTTGTCAGAGGCGCTCAAGACACAACAGTATAGAAGCATATATAAAGTGAATATTAGAATAACTCTTCCAACTGCCAATATCCCAATATTCCGAATGGGTGAAACTGGTCTGTTACTAAGACCTATGTAAAATTGAGTCCTTTCTTATATATTTTCTCTGTGGCGTTTAAAAAGATATATTTTTTTCATTTATGTTAATATAAAAACCTATACTTTGTTCTACAAGAACTTAGAAAAACTTACCTAACCTTTAATTTAAATTTAATTTGATTTAGCCTACATTTAACTAAAAATGTTTTACATAAGTTTACAATAATTTAATAATAAACAAACACAATGAAAATACATTTGGGGCCTGTGGTTCAGGAATGATTTTTGGGAAATTATTTTGCATACACAAACTTTCACTTGTGTAATGTGTTAGTATGTGCTGTTATTGGAGGTATTACATTACTTTCTTTGTTTAGCTTATTAAACCAACAGGAGTCCCAAAGACCTGTTATCCTTGTGCAAAGGCAGCGAAATAAACAACAGAAAAATTTTTTGACTTGCATTATCCTTCACCAATTTAGAACAGTTGTGACTGACACACAAGTCGTACTGGCCAGGTTGTGACAACACACAGCCGTACTGGCCAGGTTGTGACTACACACAGTCGTACTGGCCAGGTTGTGACTACACACAGTCGTACTGGCCAGGTTGTGACTACACACAGTCGTACTGGCCAGGTTGTGACTACACACAGTCGTACTGGCCAGGTTGTGACAACACACAGTCTACTAGCCAGGTTGTGAACAACACACAGTCTACTGGCCAATGTTGTGACAACACACAGTCGTACTGGACAGGTTGTACAACACACAGGAGTCGTTCTGGCCAGGTGTGTGCACACACATCCGTACTGGACAGTTGTGACAACACACAGTCGTAACTGGCCAGGTTGAGACAACACACAATCGTACTGGCCCGGTTTGACAACACACAGTCGTGCTGGCCAGGTTGTGACAACCACACAGTCGTACTTGCCAGGTTGTGACAATGCACATCGTACTGGGCAGTTTGACAACACATCGTACTGTCCAGTTTGTGGCAACACACATGTCGGACTGGCCACGTGTGGCAACACACATATCGTACTGGGCAGGTTGTGAACAACACACTTTCGTACTGGCCAGGTTTGTGGCAACACGCATCTACTGCCAGTTGTGACAACACAGTCCGTACTTGGCCAGATTCTGGCAACACACAGTCGTACTGGCCAGGTTTGTTGACAACACACGTCGTACTGTCCAGGTTGCAGAACCACACAGTCGTACTGGCCAGTTTGTGACAAACACACAGTCGTACGGCCAGGTTTGACAACACACAGTCGTACTTTCCAGTTGTGGGCAACACACCAGTCGTAATGTCCAGGTTGTAGCATTCACACAGTCGAGTACTGGCGAGGTTGTGACAAAACACAGTCGTACTGGCCAGGTTGTGGCAACACACAGTCCCGTACTGGCCAGGTTGTGACAACACACAGGTGTGGGAAGGTTTAGGTCGTACGGGCCAGGTTGTGACAACACACAGTCGTACTGGCCAGGTCGTGGCAACACATATTCATACTGGCCAGTGTGAGGCAACACACATCGTACTGGCCTAGGTTTGACAACATCACAGTCGTCGGCCAGGTTGTGACAACACAACAGTCGTACTGGCCATGTTGTGGCAACACATATTCATACTGGCCCAGTTGAGGCAACACACAGTCGTACTGGCCAGGTTGTGGCAACGCACAGTCGTACTGGCCAGGTTGTGGCAACGCACAGTCGTACTGGCCAGGTTGTGGCAACACACCGTCGTTACTGGCCAGGTTGTGGCAAAAACCACACAATCGTACTGGCCAGGTTTTGTGACAACACACTGTCGTACTCTGGCTAGTTGTGAAAAAACACACAGTTGTACTGGCCAGGTTGTGACAACACACAGTCGTACTGGCCAGGTTGTGACAACGCACATTCGTACTGGCTAGGTTGTGAAAACACACAGTCGTACTGGCCAGGTTGTGACAACACACAGTCGTACTGGCCAGGTTGTGACAACACGCAGTCGTACTGGCCAGGTGTGACAACAAGCAGTCGTACTGGCCAGGTTGTGACAACACACAGTCGTACTGGCCAGGTTGTGACAACGCACATTCGTACTGGCTAGGTTGTGAAAACACACAGTCGTACTGGCCAGGTTGTGACAACACACAGTCGTACTGGCCAGGTTGTGACAACGCACATTCGTACTGGCTAGGTTGTGAAAATACACAGTCGTACTGGCCCAGGTTTGTGACAACATCACAGTCGTACTGGCCAGGTTTGACAACGCACATTCGTACTGGCTAGGTTGTGAAAACACACAGTCGTACTGGCCAGGTTGTGACAACACACAGTCGTACTGGGCAGGTTGTGACAACACGCAGTCGTACTGGCCAGGTTGTGACAACACACATTTGTACTAGCCAGGTTGTGACCAACACACAGCGTACTGGCCAGGTTGTGGCCACGCACACATTCGTACGCCAGGTTGTGACAACACACAGTCGTACTGGGCAGGTTGTGACAACACACAGTCGTACTGGCCAGATTGTGACCACAACATTTGTACTGGCACAGGATTGAACAACACACATGTACTGGCCTAGGTTGTGACAACACCAAGGCGTACTGGCCAGGTTATGACAACACACAGTCGTACTGGCCAGGTTGTGGCAACACACAGTCGTACTGGCCAGCTTTTGGAAACGGCGCAGTCTTACAGGCCAGGTGTGGCAACGCACATCCGTACTGCCAGTTTTGTGACAACACAGCAGTATTACTGGCCTGTTTGTGACAATACACAGTTGTAATGGCCAGGTTGTGACAACACACATTCGTACTGGCCAGGATGTGACAACACACTGTCGTACTTGCCAGGTTGTGACAACCCACAGTCGTTCTGGCCATGTTGTGACAACACACAGTCGTACTGGCCAGGTTGTGGCAACACACAGTCGTACTGGCCAGGTTGTGACAACACACAGTTATACTGGCCAGGTTGTGACAATAAAGAGTCGTACTGGCGCAGGTTTGTGACAACACACAGTCGTACTGGCCAAATTGTGACAACACACAGTTGTACTGACCAGGTTGTGACAACACCCAGTCGTACTGGCCAGGTTTTGACAACACTTAGTCGTACTGGCCAGGTTGTGGCAACACACAGTCGTACTGGTCAGGTTGTGGCACCACACAGTCGTAATTTCCACCTCCCCCCCAGGATGTGAGCAACGCACAGTCGTACTAGCCAGGTAGTGCAACACACACATCGACTGGCAGGTTGTGGCAACACACAGTCGTACTGCCAGGTTGTGACAACACACAGTCGTACTGGCCAGTTGTGTGCAACACACAGTCGTACTGGCCAGGTGTGATAACACACAAGTTGTATTGGCCAGGTGTGACAACACACAGTCGTACTGGCAGGTGTGCAACAATACAGTCCGTACTGGCCAGGTTGTGGCAACACACAGTCGTATGACCAGGTTGTGGCATACACACAGTCGTACATTCCAAGTTTGTGGCAACACACATCGTATCCTGGTCAGGTGTGGCTACACACAGTCGTAACTTTCTCCTCCAAGTGTGGCAACACACAGTCGTACACCAAGTTTGTGGCAATACACCAGTCGTACTGGCCAGTTGTGCAACACACAGTCGTACTGGCCAGGTTGTGACAACACACAGCGTACTGGCCAGGTGGTGGCAACACACAGTCGTATCTAGCCAAGTTTGTGGCAACACAACCAACGTCCGTACTGGCCATGTTGTGGCCAACAAACAGTCGCACTGGGCAGGTTGTGGCAACACACATGGTACTGGCCAGGGTTGTGGCGACACACAGTCGTATGAGTCAGTTGTGGCAACACACAGTCGTACTGGCAGTTGTGGAACACACAGTCGTACTTCCAGGTTGTGGCAAACCATTCGTACTTCCAGGTTGTGGCAACACACATTCGTACGGCCAGGTTGTGACAACAACACAGTCGTACTGGCCATGTTGTGGCAACACACAGTCGTACAGGCCAAGTTATGTCAACACACAGTCCGTGACAGGCAGGATGTGGGCAACATCGACCTTGGGCAGGATTGTGGCAACACACAGTCGTACTGGGGGCAGTTGTGGCAACACAACAGTCGTAAATTGGCCAGGTTGTGGGAACAAACCACAGACGTACCTGGCCAGGATTGTGGCAACACCATTCGAACTGGCACGAGGTTGTGGCAACACACAGTCGTACTGACCAGGGTTTGGCAACAGTCGTACTGGCCAGGTTGTGGCAACACCACACTCGTACAGCCCCAGTTTTGGCACACACAGTTCGTACTGGCCAGTTGTGGCAACACAGTCGTACTGGCCAGGGTTGTGGCAACACACAGATCGTACTGGGCAGGTTGTGGCAACAAACAGTCGTAATTGGCCAGTTGTGGCAACACACGTCGTACTGGCCCAGGTTGTGCCACTCACACAGTCGTAATGGCAAGGTTGTGCCTAACTCACATCTAACTGGCCAGGTTGTGCCAACACTCAGTACGTACTGGCCAGGTTAGTGGCAACAAACAGGTCGTACTGGCCTGGTTTGGCAACACATTCAGTCGTACTGGCCAGGTTTTGTGGCAACACACAGTCGTACTGGCCAACTTGTGGCAACACACACAGTCGTCTGGTCCAGGTTGTGCCAACTTACAGTCGAACTGCCAGGTTGTGACAACACACAGTCCGTACTGGCCAGTTGTGCCAACTCACAAGTCGTAACTGGGGGGGGGGCCAGTTGTGGCAACACACAGTCTTACTGGCCATGTTTCCACTCACAGTCGTACTGGCCAGGTTGTGACAACACACAGTCGTACTGGCCAGGTTGTGCCAACTCACAGTCGTACTGGCCAGGTTGTGGCAACATACAGTCGTACTGGCCAGGTTGTGCCAACACACAGTCGTACTGGCCAGGTTGTGCCAACTCACAGTCGTACTGGCCAGGTTGTGACAACACACAGTCGTACTGGCCAGGTTGTGCCAACACACAGTCGTACTGGCCAGGTTGTGGCAACAAACAGTCGTACTGGCCTGGTTGTGGCAACACACAGTCGTACTGGCCAGGTTGTGGCTCTAACACACAGTCCCGTACTGGCCAGGTTGGCTAACACACAGTCGTACTGGCCAGGTTGTGGCAACACACAGTCGTACTGGCCAGGTCGTGGCAGCCACCGCCAAAATTCTTATTGTCAACAGATCGAATCATCCAAGTCGAGTGTTTTTTTTTTTCATCACCTGGAGACCTGGATTCTTACCTGGAGAGAGTTCCGGGGGTCAACGCCCCCGCGGCCCGGTCTGTGACCAGGTCTCCTTAGGTCAGTGTCCCAGGATGCGACCCACACCAGTCGACTAACACCCAGGTACCCATTTTACTGATGGGGAACATAGACAACAGGTGGAAAGAAACACGTCCAATGTTTCTACTCTGGCTGGGAATCGAACCCAGGCCCTCACCGTGTGAAGCGAGAGCGTTAACCACCAGGCCACCACGGAAAGTTTTTGTGGGGGGGCGTTGTGGTGAATGTTTTTTTTAAGTCATTAAGAAAGAGGTGAGAGAAGTGTAGGTATGAAAATTGAGAAAAGATCTTTAATAATTAATTCTACTTAAACAAAAGTGTTTTATTCTTCTGAATTCTTCTTTATCTTAACCACAAGTCTCACAAGTTATAAATTTCTACACATATTTACATCTTTTACCACATTATTTCATCAAAAATTAATAACCCCTTATTGCACTTTCTTAGAGAAAAATTTATATGAACAAACATAAATACAGATCAGAAATAATATATTTGTATTTACGTTTAACCTAGATTGTTCCTAATTAAATCTCAGTTTTTAGCGCAAAATAACGAGATTAAACATAATGTGAAGAGAAGAACAGCAATAGCGGAGGAGTTATGTGTTGGTACGACGAGCTCAGGTAGACATTTTACCCTCTAGACTAGCAGTAATCTGTATTGTTTCTACCAAGAAACTGTTTCTAATTGTGTATCTATGTCTCTGCCTGTTATATTTACATGCATACATATTTCTAATTAAATTTACATTTGCCAAGTATAAAATTATATATTTTTTACAAATATTCCCTTTCGGTAAATCAGGTTTTATTAATTATGGACTCTTTTTACGAGAACCATCGCTGACTAAATAATCTCACGTTTATGATGGCAAACTCACACCGGACTGGGACATTTGAGTGTGAGTTTGCCCCATAAATGTCTCGATGAAACGTGTTGATGGAAATTCCACCATGGAGAGTCTGCTGGTATGTTTCAGCACAAAAGTTCCATTTGGAACGTGTGATTAGTTGATTTTTCCATTTTATATCTTAAAAAAGATTTCTGTTGCTTTTGAAAACATATTCCACAACTATAATCACGTGCTTCCTGAACACCAGGAAAGTCACTGTTCCCCTAAGATTAAATCAAAACTTTGATTTAAGAATCCAGTAATTGCAGGTTTCCGCCATGCTGGCCAGATGAAAATTAGATCATCACATTTCTGTCATAATTGAAAAATGTCATTAATTGTCTTGGAGGTTAATTGAGAATTGCTTTTTGAAAATGAATATGTTATTGTTGGAAAAGACATAGAGATCAGTGGAGGAAAAAATTATAGCATGGATAGTTTAGGTAAGTTGGGGGGGGGTGTAGCAACACACCACCACTATACTGCAATACAAACACATCACAGCACTACACTACACACCACAACACACTACACACCACAACACACTACACCAACTCACTACACACCCACACCACACTACCAGCAATACCACAACACACAACACATCCCGCACTATACCACTACAACTCACCATTACCAACACACCACAAGACACAGCACAACACACAACACACCACCAGAACATACCACAACAGACAACCACAATACACCACAACACAGAACACAGAGAACACACCACCACACACACAGCATACCACGCCACTTCCCGACCCTGTAAGCGATCGCAGCAAAAACAAAAAAGCTAACAACCATAGAAATGAGTGAAACATCTCTCTTTTCCACCTCAGGCACGCACTATTTTCGAGGGATCGCCATGCTCAGTGTCACTGTGACTCTGCATCCTTTTCTGGACAGATGAAGGAACTCGTCGTATTACATCTCTAACAACGGTCCACATACCGCACCTCTAAAATTAATTTGAGACTATGGATGAAGTTCCGGAGTATCTAGAAGCGAGCTGGGTGGTTAGCCGGTCTGGTTTATTATGGTTTTTAATGTTAGTGTTGTGCTTGTGGGAGGTGGTTATGGTTTTAATTTCAACGTTGATATTGTTACTGTTGTTTATTACCGTTGTTGCCACTGTTGTTTTCACCGTTGCTATTGTTTAATGTGATGTTGTAACAATAATGGTATACAATACAGACAAGATGAAAATAAGGACACATGTGCAACATCTGGGTATCTTTATTGTTAGACGTTTTTCCCAACCAGTGGCTTTAATCAATACAAATTCCAGAACATAACGAAGATGTAGAACTATTACAGAAGATGAGGGTAATCAGTCCCCTCTACCTAGGAGTTGGTGCGAAGAGCACCGGAGTCGAGGAGATTCTGAAGGCAGAAGCAAGGCGCCTACGCTTATGTAACTACCGTCAGATGACATGGGCGGGTAGCAGACGAGGGCATAGTCACTGGTAGGCTGGATTCCCCAGGAAAGTAGGTCCTAACCCATAAGAGATGGGTTAGGTTGTAGTATATTTGTCGTAGCCGTGAAGGTTATGTACTTGTCCTCAGAATCAAGATTCCCATGATGTTGCAACATCATGGAATCACTTGATTCTGAGGACATGTACATAACCATCACGACTACGATAACACTATTACCAAGTTGTTGTTGCCATTGTTGGTACCGTTGTTATTGCTCTGTTACCATTGTTGGTGCCGTTGTTATTGTTACTGTTATAGGCCCATTGTTGTTGTTGTTAACTTCCTCAGAACGTCCTATTCGATCGGCTTCAAATTTCAACTCAACCCTTGGTTAACTATATTTTATGAAGACAGAAATTATGAAGTGGTCATGAGTAATCTGGTATACTTATGTATTAACCTGTTTTATGAGTACATATTTGTTTATGTATTCATAAACGTATGCATATGTAATGCAAGTAATAATGTTTTGTGCAGAACATACAACTGCGAATAATAGTGAAAATTCAAGGCTTTTGTGATTTCTCATATTATCTAGGAGAGGTTTACTGTATCTTAATGCATGTTTGTGATATCTATAACGTGTTGTATGTGTGTGTGTGGTTTTGCAGGGTCCCGAGTTACAGCTCCTAGCCCCAAATCCTCTTAGGCCTGTCGCCTAGGTTCACTCCTATGTGCTCACCACAATTGTGATGCAGGTGTCGAGATTCAGCCCGCCTCTTCACGGATCGCTACTAGGCCTCTCTCTCTCTCTCTCTCTCTCTCTCTTCTCTCTCTCTCTTCTCTCTCTCTCGTCTCTCATCTCTCTCTCTCTCTCTCTGTGCTTCCTGAGCTTTTGTTACAACACCTCGTCTTAAAACTATGTATGTTTCCTGCCACCACTACGTCACTTAAAAAGGCTACTCCAGTTCCACTTCCTGACGACTCTATGAACTGAAGAAAAACTTAATAACATCCCTGTGACTCGTCCTGAGTCTTCAGCATTCAATTGTGAACCCCTTGTTTCTGTGTCCCCTCCTCCGGAACATCCTTTCTCTGTTCCACCTTTATCTATTCCACGCAGTATCTGTATGTCATTATCATGTCTCTCCAGCCCTCTGTCCACCAGTTCCCGTCAGTCCGTTCCCTCCAACCTATCATCGTAGGACATCCCCCCTGAAGCTCTGGAACCAGCCTTTGTTGGAAACCTTGTACTTTCTCTAATTTCTTGACGTGCTTGACCAGGTGTGGGTTCCAAACTGGCGCGCATACTCCAGTATGGGATCTGACGTAACTCAGTGTACAGTGTATCAACCGATTTCTTATAAGGTACCGGAAATGTTGCAACCCTGAATGGTCACAATGTATATGATGTTATATTACGGATATGTATATAAGTATAATAACCTTTTCATATTTAATTTTATATTCTATATTTGGGCGAATAATAGCTAAATCGTAAATATTTGCTTTATATTATTATTTGACTTAGTTATGTTGTTAAGTAGGATGTAACATTCATATAATATTATGTGCTCCTATATAGTTCGTCTTGATTGTCTAACTACTGTAATTATCGCTCATTGCTCGTTACTCTGCCGGCTTCTCTGTTGCTGAGCAGCAACCGTCCACGGAGCTATCACGTGATCGAGGGGTGGTGATCACACCTCGCCTGAAGTATTCAGTCTGGTCTAGACTCGCTTGGTGGTTGGACGTATTCTAGACAAGACGTGCCTAAATTTCCCTTATTGGCCCTTGTTGGAAGATCGTCTCTGTCTTATTATTGTTGTTGGTTCTGGAGACTCTATTCACAGAACATTGTATAGACCTAGTGATTTTCGACGTTGTACTGAGGTTGTGTGTCGCATAGACACTCTGAGCAACTCAGGTCCTGAGCTGTAGCTTCTGTCCTAATTTGTACTGTTATCTGTGTACTGTCACAGTCGGGGATTTTCTTACGCTGAACTTAGATTCAGTAGTATGGGAGTTTTGTGACTTTGGTAGAGGATCTGCAGATGGTCCCTACTTAGTGTCGTTATATTATCACCTTGATCTTGATTGTGTCGCAGTTGCTTGTTATATTGCTATTGGGCTTAGCATTCTTTTTATTGTTCAAGCAGACTGTTCTGATTGCCAGTTGGTCAAGAAGTTAGTTTATGTGAGGACTTTGTCAGTCACTTGTTTAAGTCTAGTCGAGTCGTCAGACATAGCGAACTACTTAGAGCACTTACACACACACACAAACTTATTTGTATATTGTATTATTAAATATTAATGTACCAGACGGTACTTAACACATAAATATGTAACATGTGCTTTCAGCACAATACTACTGTACACGAAAGAAGTGATTATTATTATTTTGATTATTATTAATTTAATTTACTTTGATCTTATACCTCTAGACGTTATTAATAAATTTATTAAATTTTAATTTCTCTAGTTAGTAACCTACCAGTTGTAATCCTGAAGCACTATTAATTCTTATTGAATTCTAATGGATAATTGGACAAGGATACTGACTAATTGTTACGAAAACCCAGTAACAGGCTGGATGCTAGAAGGGCAGTCCTTTCTAGTATTCACTGGAGATCTCTAAGCTTTTTAGAAATCGCGTTTTTTGTAACAGGAACGCTATTCTCAGGTTTTATGGCGTCTATATGCTGCAGGAGTTATCTGGATGATGTGTGCCTCCGGAGACGTGCACGGTGTTATAGCCACCCCAAGATCTTTCTCCTTGAGTGAGGTTTGCAGTCTTTGTCCACCTAGCCTATACTCTGTCTGCGGTCTTCTTTGCCCTTCCCCAATCTTAATGACTTTACATTTGGCTGGTTTGAAATCGAGAAGCCACTTTCTGGACCACGTGTCCAGTCTGTCCGGGTCTCTTTGTACTCCTGCATGATCTTCATCCGGTTTAATTCTTCTCATTAACTTCACATCATCTGCGAACAGGGACACTTCGGAGTCTATCCCTTCCATCATGTCATTCACATATATCAAAAATAGCACTGGTCCTAGAACTGACCCTGTGGGACCCCGCTCGTCACAGGCGCCCACTGTGATACTTCATCACGTACCATGACTCGTTGTTGCCTCCCTGTCAGGTATTCTCTGATCTATTGCCGTACCCTTCCTGTTATATGTGCCTGATTCTCCAGCTTCTGCACTAATCTCTTGTGAGGAACTGTGTCGAAGGCCTTCTTGCAGCCCAAGAAAATGTAATCAACCCACTCCTCTCTCTCGTGTCTTACTTCTCTTACTTTGTCATGAAACTCCAGAAGGTTCGTGACACAGGATTTGCCTTCCATGAATCTGTGATGGTTGTCGTTTATAATGTTCCGTTCCAGGTGCTTCAACACTCTCCTCCTGATTTAAACTTCTCCATGACTTTGCATGCTATACAAGTCAGTGACACTGATCAATAGTTTAGTGCCCCGTATCCATCTTCTTTCTTAAAAATGGGACTATATTTAGCTTCTTCCATACCTCAGGTAGTTGTCCAGTTTCAAGGGATATGTTGAAAATTGTGGTTAGTGGCACACACAGTGTCTCTGCTCCCTCTCTAAGGACCCACGGAGAGATGACCGGTCCCACCGCCTTTGAGGTATCAAGGCTACTTAGCAGCTTCTTCACCTGCTCCTCAGTCGTGTGTATTTCATCCAACACTTGTTGATATAACCCTTGTTGGTGTTCCCCCCTATTATGTCTTCCCAGAGTCCTTCCTGTATTTACTGTAAATACTTTCTTAAATCTCGTGTTGAGCTCCTCACATACCTCTCGATCGTTTCTTGTGAATTCCACACCTCCTTTCATCAGCTTGATTACCTGGTCTTTGACTGGTGTGTTTCTCCTAATGTGGCTATACAGCAGTTTCGGGTCAAACTTGACTTTCGATGCTATGCTGTTTTCGTACTTTCGCTGGGCCTCTCTCCTTATCTGCGTGTGTGTATGTGTGTGTGTTGTGTACTCTCCTAGTTGTACTCACCTAGTTGAGGTTGCAGGGGTCGAGTCCGAGCTCCTGGCCCCGCCTCTTCACTGATCGCTACTAGGTCACTCTCCCTGAGCCGTGAGCTTTATCATACCTCTGCTTAAAGCTATGTATGGATCCTGCCTCCACTACATCACTTCCCAAACTATTCCACTTACTGACTACTCTGTGATTCATCTGTGTCTTCAGCTTCCAACTGTGTCCCCTTGTTACTGTGTCCAATCTCTGGAACATCCTGTCTTTGTCCACCTTGTCAATTCCTCTCAGTATTTTGTATGTCGTTATCATGTCCCCCCTATCTCTCCTGTCCTCCAGTGTCGTCAGGTTGATTTCCCTTAACCTCTCCT
>NW_026505756.1:0-15378 GCF_026875155.1 Cherax quadricarinatus
AATGGTGG
Source organism: Cherax quadricarinatus (assembly GCF_026875155.1). NCBI lineage: Eukaryota > Metazoa > Arthropoda > Malacostraca > Decapoda > Parastacidae > Cherax > Cherax quadricarinatus. Next base: position 9 of record NW_026505756.1, read on the forward strand.
TTGGGGGGGAAAACGCAGAATTAAAAATGTCGGCATAGAATTACTGAGAGGTAAAATTTAATCAAGATTCGGCGTTGACGTTGTTGCCTCGATTATTCGAGAGACATAGGGGAAATTGAGGATTGCGACCTTACGGTGTAGCCTTAAATGGAAACTACGAATGTTCGTGAAACTGCTGTTCATCACACGTGTATGAGGATCTACTTGCTCAATATCAGGATGTTGCTATCGAGGTTAACGAGGGCATCCTGGTAAAGATGGTCGATGTTTTCGAGTCAATTTACGTATGTAAAGTTACGTAATGTGCCTTTCGAGGCAAATGAAGCTGACCTACGTAGTGTGTTCGGGAAGTTTGGAAACTGTACACGTAGCTCAACAGGCAAGTGGACGGCAGGGGCTTATGTGGGTTATCCGGAAGGTAGTTTTAACCTAAAGATGACTCTGAGGCAACCTATACCTTCGTATGTGTTCTTAGAGAATTTAGGACACAAATATTCGTAACTTACGCTGGCCAACGTAGAACTTGTAGACTGGTTGATGGTTATGATCACATAGCGGCTGAATGTGTGCGGCGGAGGACTGGCCAGGGAATACCAAGAAGTGACAGTACGAGGCGAGACCTACAGTGACAGATCAGAACCGCCAGGATGGACGTAGGCGTGGTCGGTTGTGGAGTGAGGAAGTGGAGGAAATGCAACGTGAGGTGGAGCATGAGGGTGCAGTGCAGCAATTGAGTGCGTCTGATGAGGATGTGATCCACGAGGCGGACAAGGACGTACCAATGATACGTTGAATTGACGTAGTGCTTGAGACAGTTTTGCAGGAGATGTTCCCTAAATCGGAGGAAGCCTTGACAGAGGTAACGACGGGAGACCAGGTACAGGGACAAGGGGAAGCATGCGGGTCTGAAGAAAAGGAATGTAATGTCGGCTTGGCCAAGTAGTGAGAAGGGGAATGAGGTGATAGGTGGAGGTGCACAATGAGGAAGGTCAGGAGACTAGTCATGGCGGAAGAGGAAGTGTCGAGGAAGCGGGCAGCTGTCACGTCTGACTCGGATGACGTCCTCACTCCAGCACAAAGACCAGGGAAAAAGGCGGGGATTGAAGGTGTGTGTAGAGGCACAGAGAAAAAGAAACGCCAGCAAGGGGTTAGGAGTGGAGGGGTGGGGTGAGTGCCAAGGACGGTGTGTATGAGGTTACTGGACAGCGGAAAATGTGGTGGGGAAAAGTGGGGGAAAACGTAAGCAGGCCTAAGGTGTATGACAATTAATGTTAATGGTTTATGTAAGAGTGGTAAGTGTGTATGGTTGCGAGGACTGCTGTATCGTTAAGGTAGATGTTGTCTTTATACAAGAGCATAACTTGAAATAGGAAAATTGCTGGAGGTGGATGGATTATAGGGCTTTTGTAACTCCAACGACACGTTTAAAAGGGGAGTAGGTGTTTTAATTCTGAGGCAAGCCCGTTTGTTTTGCAAAGGTTTGAGGGGGGGGTGAGGGAAGAATAATGAGAGTGGACGGGTGGTGGATGCTGAACGCGTGTCTTTGTTGGAGTGTATGCTCCGGCGGAGAATGAGCGAGGGTAAAATCGCTTTGTAAGGGATGATTGGTGTATTTCTTGAGAGCACTGCCCAGGGTTGCATTGATTGGGGGAGATTGGAATTGTATAATACGGAGATTTGATGCGATGCCAGCGGGGGCAGGATATTTTTCAAACGTGTTGCGAGACCTGTGTAGAGATATTGGGGTACGAGATGCATTTTGGGGGAATAGGTGAAGTGCAACATACGTAAGTAAGGAGGGAATACGCAGCTAGACTGGATAGGATCTAATATAACGCAAGGGGTTTCAGTGGAGTCTTTTAACACTATAGAAGCAATTTATTCAGATCACAGGGCAGTGGTGGTGGGGGTAGCATGGGACTCGTTAGTGAAAGGTTTGAAAGCTACTGGAAATTAAACACGCGACTCCTTGAGGATGAGGAAGTGGAGGAAGGGTTTGCTTCGCTGTGGAGGAAGCTAAGTGAGGAGGCAAAAAGGGTTGATAATGTTGTACGTTGGTGGGACAGTGTGGCCAAGGAGAGGATTCGTAGGTTTTACGTGGGTGAGGGAAGCGGATAATTCGACTGAAGTATGGATTAACAAATTATTTGGAAAGTAGAATAGGATACTATCATGAACAAGGAGTAGTGGAGGGGTATTCAAACAGAGGCAATAGATGATCTGAAGAGCAGGATAAGAGAGGTGCAGGAGGAGAGATTTCATGCGGTGCGGGTGCAGGCGGGTGTGGAGGAAGTGCTTTGGGGGGATAAGCCATCGGCATGTGTGTTGAGGAGACAACAGCAGAGAGGAGGACAGCGACCACAATAGCAGATTTGGAAGTGCACACTGAGGTGAAAGGGTTTAGGGAGGGGCAGGTGTTAAAAACAACGGAGGTGATGAGTATATTCGCGGATGCGTGGTATGGGCATTATTGGAAAAGTAAAGGAGTTAATAGAGAGATCTTGATGGGGTGTGTGCTGTAGAGCCCGTAGCTCTGGGGAGTAAGGACAGGGAAGCTTTGGGTGGGGAGATGAAGAGGGGGAGATATGGAGAGCGCTTGTAGACATGTGCAGAGGCAAAGCACCAGGTATTGATGGACTACCAAGTGAATTTACTTAAAACATTGGATCTGTTAAGGGATTTTTTAGTAACGCTGTTCAAAGAATGAAAGATGGGGGAGAATTGGGCGAGAAGCAAAGTACAGGGTCGTAGTGCTTGTGCCCAAGGGTAAGGGGCAGAGTACACTTAAGGATTACAGGGCGATTACTCTCATGTTGCGGACTATAAATTGTTCGCGAAGATTTGGGGGAAAATAGGTTAAAATGGGGTGGTGGACGTGAGTTTTCAAAAGGTCAACTAGGGTTCCCCAGGACGGTCGATGGTAAAATGGGGCACGGAATTCAAAAGGGGTTTGTTGAGAGTTTTGAGGGGACGCAGGAAGGGGGGGGTAGGTGGCGATTGATTGGCAGGGTGCTAGATCGGGTGGAAAGGGAGGGTTTAAGACAGATCCTTAACAAACAAGGTTTTTGGGGGTGAGATTGTGGGGTGGGTTGAAACGTTGTATAAAGGGGCAAAAGCGAGAATTCCAGATCAATGGACGTGTGGGAGGTGTGGTGAACATGGATAGGGCTTGAGGCAGGGTTGCCCGCTATCACAGTTATTTTCGCATGTGTGCCCAAAATCCCATTTTATAGGTTGGTTGAGACCAGAGTGTGTGGTGGGAGGGTCGAGGGAGGGCTTGATTAGGCATCATGTGGTAGGTTACGTGGATGACAACGACACTCCTATCCGGAAGGGGAAAAAGATTTGGGAGAGTTGGGAGGGGTGGTTGGCATGTTTGGAGGGGCGAAAAGGCATGACGGTAAACTTTTTTGAGAAAACAAAGATCAGGGGGCTAGGGGATTGGAGAGACGAGTTTTTGGGATTTGTGATGGGGGTGAAAAGGGGCAGGAAGGTCATTTAATTAATATGGGCTTTTCGTAAAGAGCGACCAAAACGGAGGCAAAGGGAGGCGAATTTCTTTTAGAATGGTGGAACGTTTGGAAAAACGGTTGGGGATTTTTGCGGTCTTTTCACTTGACTTTGGGTTGCAACGGGCGATTGTTTTTAAAACGTATGCTGTACTTTAAGGGTATGGTATGTAAAAACCCCATTTTTTCCATTGCGAAGCTGACATTACTCGATCCTTAGAAGGGGTTTTTGGGTTTCTTAGGGGGCCGGGATGTGAATGGTTTAAGAGGGGGTGGTGATTTTGCCGGTGGGGGGGGAGGTTTAGGTCTTTTTGGGACCTGGGAAGGGGGGTGGAAAGCATTTTTTCGGGTTTGGGGGGGGAAAAAAGATTAGGGGGCCCAGGGGGGGCCCAGGGCATGCAAAGGTTACATGATATTTTGGGGGGAAAGAAATTGGGGGGGAATGGGGGGAGTGTGAATTTTGTTGGGGGCATTTTTGGGGGCGCGGCCAGAAAAAATTAAAGGTGGGGGATTTAAAACAAATATTAGGGTAGAGGAGACGGGCCCCATTTGGGGGGCGGGTTCCCGATGAAATCATGGGGATTTAAAATGGAGTCTGTTGGGAAAAACAAAGTTAGGGCCCGGGGTGGGGAGAATCATGTTTAAATTTTACATGGGATTCCCTACTGGATCAGCCCTCAGAAACAGCTTGTGGTAGGGGAGGTTGGTGGGGGGTTTATGGGGGGATTTTGGGAAAACACCATCACGTGGTAAAAATTTTTTTGGCGATTTTTTGGGGGGAGTGTAGGGAATGGTGGGGAAAGGGGGCAGGGGGAAATAGGGGGAAATTTGGGGTTTTCAGTGTTGAAAACGCGGGCTTGATATGGGGGGGGGGGGGGAAGAATGTGGAAACGGGAGAAACTTATATCATGGGGGTTTTTCGTGTACAAAACGTGGGGAATGAGAGGGGGGGATAATGGGGAGACGAGGAAAAGAGTTTTAGCGAGGATTTTTTGTAGGACAATGAATGGGGAATGGGGGAAAATTTATGGAGGAGATGGGGGGGCCACTGGGGTTACAGGCCAAAAACTGTTGGGGGGTTGCTAATTTGGGGGGGGGGGGAAGGGGTTTTTAATTTGGGTTGGGTTAAAGCATTAGATAAAAAAACGGGGGGTACCAAAGGGGCCTTGCCAAACAAAAGATGTTGGTTTGGTGTGCATTTTGCGGGGGGGAGTGATAATGCAAAAAGAGAACGATTGTGTGGAAAATTGGGGTGGCATAAAAAAAAAAAAAAAAAAAAAAAAAAAAAAAAAATTCCTTTGTCCCTAATTTTTGAGAAATCTAAAAACCTGGCTTCCCCCCAATTTAGCCTGTTTTTTGGGAGCCATTAAAAGAGCCAAGACCCTTTCCCAATGATGACATAGAATCAGTAATGATGATAGAGTCAAGCTCAGGGGTCAAAATTAGTTTTAGGGGCCTTTGGGAAAGGGCCTCTTTCGTCTCTCACCTTTGAGTAAAGAGGAGGGTTTTTCTACACTCTGCCCCTTTTAAAAGCTTTCGGTGGCATTTCATTTTCCCAACATGGCGCAGGCACCAGACCCGCGTCAACACGGGTGTTTTTGGGAAATTAACTCTTTGGGGCAGTGTTTGGGAAACCAAACAAGGGCGAAAATTTTTCCAGCGATAACCCCAGAAAACCTATGGTATCCCCAAACGAGGATTTGTGCTTTTGAACCGAGAATGGGTGCCCAAAATCTTTGTAAAGTTTAGCTCAGCTCAAGTTTCCCGAGAATGCCCGTCGACAAGTATCAAGAGGTCAATCTGGGGGTTAAAACCAGGCGTGTCTGTGAAGCAAACGATGTATCCCGCCATTAAAAACAGGGGTTTAAAATTTAAAGAAATGAAACCCTTTTGGGAGGCTGAGGGCGACTGATAAAACGGCGCCCTGAGAAATTTAACGGCACCAAAATACACATGGCTACAGCAGGGGGGTGTGGCCTGATGGCCCAAAATAAAGGGACTCCCTTTGGGAAATTTTTTTTCGGTAAAAATGACATTACGGCATCCAATCCCTTCAAAAGTGTTTCCTGCAAGACTTCGGAAACCAATTTTTGTGACTTAGCGGGAAAACCTGCACTTGTGGTTGGGGGGGGAAAAAGCATACATCTTTTGGGCGGTGCAGTGTAAAAGGAGACGAGGGCCAGGGTTGTACAACAGAGAAAGGGTTTTTAGGGGGGAAGGTAAAAGGGCAAGATGTCCTGAAGCGCCTGTAAACCCCTTAAAAGATTGTCTTGGACAAAAGAGGTTGAGAGGTCACAAACACGGTGTTACTACACCCCAAAAAGTGTCTCCTCCTTTGGGCAGCCCCAGGGTTTGGAAACGGCTTCGCGAGAAACCCAGGCCAATGATGTGGAGACACCCATTGCCCTCGTGTTTAGACGAAATTTTTTTAGGGAGGGCAGCATAAACCTGCGAGGGGAAAACCTTTCCCTAGACTTGGGACAGGCGGGCGACGGCGGACGGGACCACGACGTGCAGCGGGTAGGGGAAAGCCACTGACCCCCTTCCCCTAAAAACAAACGGTGAGGGTGGAAATTAAACCAGGATTGCACTGTACGACAAAAATGCGGGTAAAAGAAAAAACACAAAAGCGCCCCTTTTACATTTTTCAGATTCGGGATGATGTGTTAACGCCAGCCCAAAGATCAGGGAAAATAAAGGCGGATTTTGGCACGGGAAAGGGGGTCCTTTTTGCACCCAAACCACAGGGGAGGGATCAGGGTCCCTTAAAAAAGGGGGGGAAAGGGAAAAATTTTGGGAAAACAAAAAATCAGGGGAAAAACATTCATGTCAAAAGGGAAAAACCCATCTTTTCCCGTTTTTAAGTCCCTCACAATAAACTTTAAATTTTGGTTTTGGGGCGAACTGTACAAAAGTGTGCAGGGTTACGTGTTTTTTGGGTGCGTAAAAATGTGGACTTTTGTTTTTTACAGGAAAAACAATCATAAAAAGTGGTAGTGTTTGGGCGGGTAAAGGATAAAATGTGTACTGGAAATGAAATTGGGTTAAAAAGGGGGCGTTGCCATCATGATCAGGGAGACTAGCCCTTTGTTTGAAAACGAATTAAAGGGGGGGGAGGGGAGGAAAAAAAAGGGTGGAAGGGGTGGGGACGGGTAAAGGGGTGGTTTTTGTGTGTGTGTATGGTCCCGCTGAGATGAGGGGGGTAAAAAAAACCTTTGTGAAAGGGGTGTTAATTTTATTTTTGAGGTCCCCCCCTGAATAGCTATTGAAACGGGGTTTGGAAAATTGCGTGACCCGGGCGTAAGGATGTAAAAACCTGGGGAAGTGGGTACTTTTCGGGGGAATTGGAAAATTTAATGTCAGGGGGGAAAAAAAGGTACGTGGGGGGGGGAGGGGTTGAGCATATTTTTGGGAAAATTCGGGGTTATGGGGGGCGCAAACTTGATAGAGTGAAAACTTCACGCACCATCGAAATTTTAATATTTGTGCGTGTTTTAGATGTGGTTTTTTTTCCTGATCATAGGGGTTTTTTCTTGGGACGCAGGGTGGGGGGGTTTCCCAAAGAGGGGTTGTATTAAATTGGGGAAAATTTTGAATTTTAAAATTTGTTAAAAAGGTGAGGAGAATGGGAAAATCTTTTGAGTTTTTTTTGGGAGGTTTTTTTTAGCAGGGGCTCCGGGGGATAGGATTTGGGTTTAGGTGGTGGGATGTGGTGGCTAAAAAACGAAAACCGGGATTACTATTTGGGGTTTGGGGGAGGGGAAAAAGTAATAAATTTTTTAAAATATGGGCTTCAGGGGTATTTAGAAGGACAGTTCCCGCAATTGTTTGTGGGTGATGGTCCCAGATACCCTGTGGAGGAAATGGGAGGATTTAAAGAAACCGTTTTTAAGGGGTTTGCAAAAAGATCGTTTGATGGGCAGTGGGGCTGGAGGGTTGGATGGGGGTTCCCTCTAGGGGGATCCCCTTGGGCTTTGCTTAAGGGGAAGCAAGGGGAGGGCGAGCCAGGGAAAAGTTTGGTTTTAACCATTTCAAGGGGGGAAAGGGAGGGTATGGGGAAGGGCCAGGTATTTGTTCGACAAAGGAATGATGGATAAATTGAGAAAGGTTTAGGTCATATGCACAACGGGTTTGGGTATACGAGATGATGTTTTAAAGGGGAAATGGGTGGTTATTTTGGCAATGCGAGTTTTGATGGTAGAGATAGGGAGACTTTGGGGCCAGATTACGGAAGGGGAAATTTTTTAGAGCTATAGTAGGTGAAAATTTAAGGGAAGGCACCGGGGGTAAACGGGTTGCCTAAAAGATTTTTATGTTAAGAACTGGGGAATATTGAGGAGATTTTTATCAGATTTTTTCAAAGTAATTAAGGAAAAATGGGCTTGGGGGGGGGGGAGCAAAGGAAATGGCTGTTGTTGTATTAGTCCCAAAGGGGGGGGACAGAAAACGGTAGAAGATTACCGTGCAATACCCTTATGTGGGGGGTGATTAAAAGTTTTTGCAAGGGTATTGGGAAAAGAAAACAAACAGGTTTTAGGTAAAGTAATTGAAGAGGGCAATTTGGCCAACCGGGGAGAAAAATGGAAAGAAGGGGTGGGGCTATTTGGGGGATTTAAGAGCAAAAGGGGGGGGGGGGGGGGTGGTTTTGGGTCTGGGTTTGGAAAAGCTGCTTATGATAGCGTAGAAAGGGTCATTATGGGGTTTTTTTGCGTTGGTTGGGTTTCGGGGGGGAAAATTGTTTTTTTGGGCCCAAAAATTTTATCTGGTGCAGTTTGAAATACAGGGTTTGGACGACAAGGGGATAAACATTCAATTGGGGAAAGGGGGGTTTCGACAGGGATGCCCTCTTCGAAATTTTTTTTGCATTTCCTTTAAAAACCCTTTTTTGGGGAGTTTTGGGGGAGTATTGCGAGAGCGAGGGTTGGTTTGCAAAGTGAAGGGGAAACGGTAAGTGGGGTTTCGTGGATGATTAAAGACGGGCCTTTTGGGGGGATGTTTAGGGGGTTAAAATAAGGTTGAAAGGGTATAGACGTTTTTTTGGGGAGGCTACAGGGATGGAAAAAAAATGTAGTAAAAATCCCCAAATATTTGGATCTAGGGGGTAGCGTACTAATGGTTTGACTGTTAGGGGGGTGGGGGGTGTGGGAAAATCAGCTGTTTATGTTTGGGATAATGTCATTCGGAAAGATAGGGATGCACCCAAAAGGCAAATTCGAGGCGCACCGTGGGTGGGGTTTTTTAAAAATTGGGAGGCTTGGGGCGAGCAATTACGTTTCATCAAAGGGTTTTTAGTTACGAATGTCCCGGGGTATGCAAGTTATGGGACGTGGGGGCAATAAAATCCGTTACGACGGGTGAGGTGCAAAAGGGTTTTCAAAATGCGGGAATTTTAGATTTTTTTTTTGGGGAAACGGGTTTTTGACTGGGTAAGTAGAGGGGGGGGTCGCTTCCCCCTTAGCCAGGGGGGGGGGTGGGCTTATACCTCTTGAAAAAGCGTATGTTGAGTGTGTTTTCTGAAAAAAGGGGGTTTTTGAGGGAGGGGGTAGGGGGGGGGGTCTTGAAAGACGCGCATGGGTATCCAAAAGGTGTGAGGGTAGGGGTTTAAAAATTTTTGGGAGGGTATGTTTTTCAGTTTTTTCGGGGGGAAGGGGGGGGGGGGGGGGGGTCCGGAAAAAGCTTAAAATTGGGGGTTCTTGAGAGGGTGGGGGGGGGGGTCGTGTGGGGCAGTTGAAGGGGGGATACCCCCCTGTATGCATGGGTTTTTGTATTGGAAATGTCTTCAACAACTACGTGTAAAAAACCCAAATGTCAGGGGGGTTATGTTTTTAGTTTTTTTCATGGGGTCCCTTTCCCTCCCGGGGGTTTTGTTATTTTTAGGGGATTTAAAGGGGGGGGGGATTTCAAAACGTGCGGATGTCCGGAAAACCCTATTTTACGCGTGTACTTTTGTACTTGTTTTGAAAAATGTGAGGGTCTGGCTAAATAAGTAGGTTTGGTTTGTGGGGGGGGAAGGATTACAGGGGTTTTCGGGTGTTAAGTTTTTGATAAAAGGGGGGGGGAGGGCAGCAGGTGGTTTAAAAGCGGTTTTCGTATGGGTCAAAGATTTTTTTTTTTTTTAACTTGGGGAATGAGGGAGGTGGGAGTCGAGAAAGGGGGTAAGAGTGTTAAGGGGGGGGGGGGGCCCCGATTTTAAGAACAAAATGCCGGGAATAGGGATCTTTATTTGGGGGAAAAATTTGGGGACCGCATTTACTGAAGGTTAAAACGTAGATCAGGTTGAAGGGTTTAAGGGGATTTAAGTGTAAAGTAAGGGGTTCGGCCCGGGTGTTTTCTTTAGAAAGGAAATGTTAAAGATGTTTTGCGTTTTGGGGGATGTGTGGGTAATAAATAAATAACTTCTTTTGTGGGTGTGAGTTTTGGGCTGGGTTTTTTTGTAAGAAAAGTTTTTTTCACATTGTTTTTCAGAAGGTTTTCGAATTTTAAAATGTAAGTAGTGGTTTTTACACTACCGGGTTTTGTGGATTTGTGTGGTTTTTATGGTTTTAAAGGTTTACACAAGGCATGATCTAAGAAAGTCTTATTTTTCCTTTTTTCCTCCAAAAGGGGTTTACCAAAAATAGTACTGTGGTGTATGTGATGTGTAGGTTTAAAATTACAACACTGCTTGTTTTTATTTTTTTCCTTTTTGTTTTCTTGTTTCAAATTTTCATTTCAATGCACTTTGGGAAAAGCATTATACAACGGTAAACCCCTTCTTTACCATATAAGTAATTTTTTTTTAGACGCATTCCTTTTTTGCTGGAAATTTTTGTATAAAGGGGTTTTAAATGTAAAGTAATGAAATCGGTTTTTAGATCTAACTCTTTTTTTTTGTATGTTTATTTTTTTTTTGGTAAAGAAAAGCTGTAATGGTTTTGGGGTAAGGGAGTAAAATGTTCTAGTTTGGATTATGATGTTTTGGTTTTGGTTTTTTGATTAATGAGAAGGGTGGAAGTAACTGTTACATTTTTTTTGTAAAATTTTTTATTTTCCCAAATTTTAAAAAAATCTTTGTCCCTATGTCATGTTAAATGTAAAAAAATTTTTATGGGAATTTTGGTTTTTTAGTCTTTTAATGTTTTTGTCAGTTCATGACCCTTTTTTTGGTGTTTTTTTTGTAGCTAGTTATTGCCGTAATTTTTTATGTATTTTTATACAGATATATCTTCAAGTTTTATAGGGGCAATCCATTTTTGTTAGTTTAATTTTTAAAGTTTTTGGGTTTTTTATGTTTAAAAGTCCCCAACCCTTTAGGATTGAATCCATACGTTTTCCCTTTTTTTTTTATATTTATGTAAACTGTTTTTTGGTTATAAAAAAAATATAAAAAAAAAAAAAATTTCCCTTTTTCCCTAATTTTTTTAGTATCAAAACCTGGCTTTCCCCCAAGAGCATGTTTTTGGGTCATTTTTATGAGCCCAAAAGCCTTCAATGATGACATAGAATCATAATGGGTGATAGAGTCAAAACTCATGTCCTAATTTTGCTTTTGTGGCCATTGGGTGCAAAAAATTCAGTTTGCAGTGTAGACCCCAGTTTTTAATTTCTTATGCCCAACTCAAAAAAAATTTATTAAACTTCTTAACTAGGGAAGGGGGCAACAAAAGCAGATTTTCCAAACCCTTCCCGAAGACTCCTGTTTTGATCTATCAGTGTATAAACTTTTGATAAAATTTTTACTTAAACCAGCTAGGGGAAAAATTTCTTCTTTAGCAGTTGCTCTAACAAGAGATTTAAGGAAAGGGAAATTTCAAACAAAAAAGGGTCTTGGGGGGGGAAATTGTAGGTATGTGATAAATTTAAAAGAACACATCTTCCATGGGGGGGTGAAATGCTCTTGTTTCCTACAGTGATACAGTTCATGCAGGTTATAAAAAATTAAAAGTAAATTGGGACGTTTTTCCCCCAATCCCTTTAGATCTGGTGATTTAAACCCCTAGAAAACCCTTGGGAAGATTTTACTTGACAGTATCTGGTTTGTTTCCCCAACAATTTTAATACCGGGGTAAAAGTTTTAATTTTCCACAATCCTATCACGATACCTAGAAATACCAAGCTCCTTCCTCATGTTTAAAAACTTTTTTTAGATTTTGGGACAGCCAAGAAAAACCTGAAGCTTTTATTTTGCATTAAATTTCCCAGGGGCGGGAGAACTTTCTCCCAGCTATTATCAACATGGGGCAGCATAAACAATTAAGGGCCTAACATAGGCTATGACATCATTTTCACGATTCTCACATTTTCACCAAAGTTTGGGGTTGTAAACCAGCAACAGCTTTTAGAGCATTTAAACCTACTTTACATTTCTTTTTTAGTTGGGGGTAGTGGAAATTTTTTAAAAGGGGGCATCTACACCAAGATATCTGTAAGTTTTTAACGTAGCTAATGAATTTTACCCCCGCAAAAGATGGGGGGGGGGATGTTTGTTTGCTTTTTAATATCTTTGTTTTTGAGGAAGAATTTTTGAGCCTAACGATTACAAATTGCTTGAAAATTTATTAAGAATGGTATTCATTTTTCTTTTTGCCCTGTTTTATGGATAAGATATCCCTCAAAACATTCATTCCCCTGGGCCCGAACCACGGTGGATGGGGTTGTCTCCCGGGACCCCTTGCTGTCTTCCCGGGGAGCTACCTTATTCAGCAACAACCATTGATAAATGAGGACGGCTGTTTATTGGGATATCACGGGGGGAACAACCAAAAGGGGGAGTGAAACTATCTGCATAGAGCTGGTTTTGTGGGACGAAATGGGGATACGATGAACCCCCTTCTCCTAAAAATCATCAGGGGTTCATATGGAAATTCCCAAAAGGAAATTTTATGGCGGTTTTTCCCCTTTAAAGGTTTAACAAAAACTTTGTGAAATTTCTACGATCGATTACTCACAAGAATTGTCGAAAACATTACCGAACAACGCATGAGGTGAATTCCAAAAGATGGATGTTTTTTTCCCTTTACGTCCCCCAAATACTTCACATGGGTGAAAGGTACGGAAAGTACCCTTCGAGGCTACGGCTTTTGGGCCCGCAGGGGTTTTTTTTGAAGTTATGGGGCAGTGCCTTCTGCAAAAAATGGGGGTGTGGAGGGATTTGGCCATATAAGGAATGCCGGGAAAGGGTTTTTTACACCCTTTAAAATGACCTTAACAAAAGGCCCATAAACCCCTATGTTACGATTTAAAGGGGGGAAAAGTTTTGATTTTGTCAGAGAGGGTTTTCTGTATCACTTGAGAGGGGTTTTCCCCCCTATAAAAAGTAAAAAGGAGGGGGATTGGAAAATTTTGGGGATTAGGATGGGATGTCGAACCGAGGGGGCGGGGTTGTGTGCTGGGGGTGTGCTGGGGAAAGTAAAGCGAGATATTGGGGTTGTTGATGTGGGGGGAGGGGGGGGGTTTCCTAGTGGAGCCAAAAACTTCGGGCCGTAGGGGGGTATGAAGGCGCGATTTAGACAGAATTTTTTAAATTTAAACAGGGTAAAAGTGTTGTGGGGGGTGCAAACCTTCGATGTGGGGTTTTTTGATCACAGGGGGGTTTTTTTGCAGATTTTTTATGTGGGGTGGGGGGTGGGGCGTTTTATTTGGGTACGGGGAAAATTTTTTGTAAAGGGTTCTTTAAAGGGGGAGGGGGAGGGGGGCCTTTTTTTAAATGATTTGGGGGTTGCCCTTTTTGGGGGGCTAGAAAAGGGGGGGATAGATCTGTTTGATTGGTGGGGGAAAAGCGGCAAAACCCGGGGAAAAGCGAAAATTTTTTTTAAAGGTGGGGAAAAGGGGGAGCGGGGGTGGCGTTTTGGGTTGCAAAATTATTGGAGGGGGAAAATTGCAAGATTTTTATGTTTGGGGGGGGGGGTGGTAGGGGGGATGATATGGCAGACTGGGGGATGAAAAAGCTGAAAATTAAAACAATGATAAGGGTTTTATGCAATTGGGTTAGGGCGGGGTTAGAGGATTTTTTTTTTTTTGTTGGGGTGATAAACCGTCTGGGGTTTTTTTACGTAAATTTTGGGACCGACAAGGGGTAACCACCTTCTACAATTTGGGGAAAAAAGCCCCGGGGTGGGAGGGTATCCAGTGGGTTTGGTCCCATCCCAAAACGGAAAAAATAAAGAGTCCTATGCTGATAGTTGGTTTTTTGAGAGAAATGGAGGTTTTGGGGGGAGGGGGGTTTCCCGGAGGGTATTTTTGAAAGGGGGGGTTTCCCAAAACGTTTTAATGAGCGGAAAGAGTGGGGTTGGAGGTTGGGGATAAGTGAGGTTGAGGGGGGAAGAGGCCCGTTTTCGGGTGATACCCCCCAAAAACACCCCGGGAAAAGCGGTATTTCCAAATGATTTTTATGAGCCATTTTTGGGGGTATTAAAGGGAGTGTTTTTTTTAGGCAAATTTGGGCCAATGTTAAAATAGTGGGGGGTTGGGGGAAAACCCCAAAAACGGGTGTCCCCCCCCTAGTTTTTTGGGGCCAAAAAAGGGGGGGGGGAAAAGAGTTTTAGTGCTTACCCTGAATTTTCCCTTTTATGTGCGCTGATTACAAATTTTTTTCGGAAAAAAATTTGGGGAAAAAGACTGAAGAAGGTCTTGGGGGGCGGTTACATGGGGGGCAGTTTTTTTTTTCCCGGGGGGGGGAGGTTTTGCGGGTAGGTCATGGCCCTATTTGGGATTTCCTGAGGGTAAAAATAAGGGAGGTTTTTCTGGTCTGGAAAGGGGGAAAGCTTTGATTTTGGGATAGGGAATTTTTGATTGAGAGTAAGGTGGAAAGGGTTTTGGAGGGAGGGTGGTTGGATGGGTGAGGGCTTTGTATGAGAATGACAATGAGAGTTAAAGGGAAAAAGGGGGGTTGGGTAATTCAGTAACATGGGAAGGGGGGTTTTAAAGGGAAAGGGGGGTCCTTTTCCCAATACTCTTTGCATGTTGCAGAATCCTTTCAAAGTTTTGGTTTGATGGTGGGATGGGAAGGTTGGGGGGGGAGTGGGGGATTTTGGGGGAAAATATTGTTGGTTATTAGATGATACAACTGTTTTCTTTTAAAGAGGTTGAAGATTTAAGGAAAAAATGGGAAGGGGAAATTTAGATTTTTGGGAATGCTACTGGGATTAAGTTTTTTTAAACAAAACCACGGTTTTTTGGAGGTAGGGGGCTTGGGGAGGGGGGGACCTTGGGGGGGGGTTTGGTTTGGGTAACTGTAGTAGGCCCAAAGATTTGTGGGGTTTTTTTTTTGGCAAAACACAGGAGAGCAGGGGGGGGGGAAAAACAGAAATGGTAATTGGGCGGGGGCTTTGGGGTAGGGTGAGGGGGTTTAAGGGGCCCGGGGGTGTAAAACCCTTTCCCTCAAAGGGGTTTTGGTGGTAAATACGGGTGATTTTAGTAAGGTGTGGGGGTGGGCGGGAAAATTTCCCCTTAAGAAGTCAGGATATTATGGAAATTTCAAAGGGGTTTTAAGGTATGTGTGGGGGGTAAAAAGGGGGGGGGGGTGTTGGGGAAAAAAAAAGTCTAATATGCGGGAAGGCAGGAGGGGGGGGGGGGAGGTGGGGTTGTTTTCAAAAGGGTCTAGGGGGAAAAGGGGCTATATTGAAAACAGAGGTATATTCGGGGAGGGGGGGGAAAAAAGGGGGTTTTGGGGGGGGGGGGGGGGGGGAGGGATGGGGGGTATCCGCAAATGGTGGGGGGGGCAGGGGCTTGGGGGAGTGTGAAGACCTGTGAGGTTTTTTGTTAAAAAGGGAGCAATGTTAAAAAAAAATCAAGGTAAAACGGGGGGGGTTTGGGGTGTGGGGCGTCGTCAGGAATTAAAGCAAAGGGGTGGCAGTGTATCCCATATGAATGGAAAAGTGATA
>NW_026505757.1:0-47341 GCF_026875155.1 Cherax quadricarinatus
ACACAGAAGGGTGGAGATTTTTTTTTTTTTTTTTTTGAGGGAGGGATTGTTGGAGAGGATCGTATGGAAGGGAAGGTTAAAAAGCATTGTTCGAGTCATTGTTGGAGATGTTTCTGTGGAAGAGTTGTGTTGGTGCGTTGTAGAAGAGATTTATGGGGGTCACTGATGGAGAGTCTAGAGGAAAAGTAGATTTTAGGAAACACCAGTTTATAGAGTGGCTATGATCTCTCACGTGTTTACCTGGAGTTTACCTGGAGAGAGTTCCGGGGGTCAACGCCCCCGCGGCCCGGTCTGTGACCAGGCCTCCTGGTGGATCAGAGCCTGATCAACCAGGCTGTTGCTGCTGGCTGCACGCAAACTAACGTACGAGCCACAGCCCGGCTGATCAGGAACTGACTTAGGTGCTTGTCCAGTGCCAGCTTGAAGACTGCCAGTGGTCTGTTGGTAATCCCCCTTATGTGTGCTGGGAGGCAGTTGAACAGTCTCGGGCCCCTGACACTTATTGTATGGTCTCTTAACGTGCTAGTGACACCCCTGCTTTTCATTGGGGGAATGGTGCATCGTCTGCGAAGTCTTTTGCTTTCGTAGTGAGTGATTTTCGTGTGCAAGTTCGGTACTAGCCCCTTTTAGGATTTTCCAGGTGTATATAATCATGTATCTCCCCCTCCTGCGTTCCAGGGAAATACAGGTTTAGGAACTCAAGCGCTCCCCGTAATTGAGGTGTTTTATCTCCGTTATGCGCGCCGTGAAAGTTCTCTGTACATTTTCTAGGTCGGCAATTTCACCTGTCTTGAAAGGTGCTGTTATTGTGCAGCAATATTCCAGCCTAGATAGAACAAGTGACCTGAAGAGTGTCATCATGGCTTGGCCTCCCCTAGTTTTGAAAGGTTCTCATTTTTCCATCCTGTCATTTTTCTAGCAGATGCGATTGATACAATGTTATTGGTCCTTGAAGGTGAGATCTCCGACATGATCACTCCCGGGTTTTTGACGTTGGTGTTTCGCTCTATTTTGTGGCCAGAATTTGTTTTGTACTCTGATGAAGATTTAATTTCCTCATGTTTTCATATCTGAGTAATTGAAATTTCTCATCGTTGAACTTCATATTGTTTTCTGCAGCCCACTGAAAAAATTTGGTTGATGTCCGCCTGGAGCTTTGCAGTGTCTGCAAAAGGAAGACACTGTCATTTCAGATTCGGGTGTCCCTCTGCAAAGGGAAGACACGGTGCTGTGGCTGACATCCCTTTTCTATGTCGGATATGAGGATGAGGAAAAGATGGGAGCGAGTACTGTGCCTTGTGGAACAGAGCTTTTCACCGTAGCTGCCTCGGACTTTACTCTGTTGACGACTACTCTCTGTGTTCTGTTAGTGAGGAAATTGTAGAAACCATCGACCGACTTTTCCTGTTTTTCCTTTAGCACGCATTTTGTGCGCTATTACGCCATGGTCACACTTGTCGAAGGCTTTTGCAAAGTCTGTATATATTACATCTGCATTCTTTTTGTCTTCTAGTGCATTTAGGACCTTGTCGTAGTGATCCAATAGTTGAGACAGACAGGAGCGACCTGTTCTAAACCCATGTTGCCCTGGGTTGTGTAACTGATGGGTTTCTAGATGGGTGGTGATCTTGCTTCTTAGGACCTTTCAAAGTTTTTATGATATGGGATGTTAGTGTTTGGTCTGTAGTTCTTTGCTGTTGCTTTACTGCCCCCTTTGTGGAGTGGGGCTATGTCTGTTGTTTTTAGTAACTGTGGGGGCGACCCCACGTCCATGCTCCTCTCCATAGGATGGAAAAGGCTGTGATAGGGCTTCTTGCAGTTCTTTATGAACACAGAGTTCCATGAGTCTGGCCCTGGGGCAGAGTGCATGGGCATGTCATTTATCGACTGTTCGAAGTCATTTGGCGTCAGGATAAAATTTGGATAGGCTTGTGTTAATCAAATTTTTCAAAATTTGTTTTGGAAAACAAGGGAAAAATCCCCAGTTTTCCAAAGAGGAATGGTATAAAAGGGAAAAAATCTTGGGACCCAAAAATTGGGTGTTCCCCTGGGGAAAACCCGTATGCAGAAACCCCGCCTTCTTTTCTCTTCAAAATAGATTTTCCTTTTTGTTATGTGTTTTGGGGGGTTTTTTTTTAATTTTTGGGTTTTTTAAAAGGGTTTTTTCCCTTTTTGTGTCGGCTTTATTTTAAATATTTTTTTATAATTATTTTTATTAATATAAATTTTATTATTAATTTTTATAATTAATAAAAAAAAAAAAAAAAAAAAAAAAAAAAAAAAAAAAAAAAAAAAAAAAAAAAAAAAAAAAAAAAAAAAAAAAAAAAAAAAAAAAAAAAAAAAAAAAAAAAAAAAAAAATTATATATTATATATTTATTAAAGAAGCATGTTGATGAGTGTTTATTAGTTGTCGTGTGCAAACGGTGCACATTTCATAACATTCTGTGTGTTCATTGTACATTTTAATTGTCCCGGGCCTTTGGGCACAAAAACCTTTATGGAAATTGTTTTTGAATAATTCTAATGGGGATTTTGGGGTTTTTTAGATATATTCAAGAAATTACATTTTTAAGGGTTTTAATTGGTTTTTTTGTATCTGGAAGTGTTGATGTGTTTAATGGGTGGTGACGAGTGTTTTGATGGTTGGGGTGGGGCAGGTGGTGGTGGGCGGTGGTGTGGGGGGGGGGGTGGAGGGGGGGGTGGAATCCGTGGTGGGGGGGGGGGTTTTAGCGGGGGGTGGGGCCAGGGGGGTTGGAAGGGGGGTTGGGGGGGGGGTTTTTTACTGGTGATGGGGAAAGGGTGGGGTTGGAAAATGGGGGGGGGGCGGTGGTGGGGGGGGGCCAGGGGGGGGGGGCCGGTGGTGGGGAGGCCAGGGGGGTGGAGGGGGGGCCCGGGGGTTGGAATGGGGTGGGGGGGCCGGTGGTATGGGAAAAAGGTGTTTTAGAAAGGGGGGGGGGAGACCCGGGGGGGGGTGGAGAAGGGGCCCCGGGGGGGGGAACAGGGGGGGTGGAAAAGGGGGGGGAGAACCGGGGGGGGGAAACCAGGTGGGGGGGGGAGCCTGGGGGGGGGCCGGTGTTGGGGCCGGGGGGGTTTAGAAGGTGGGGTGGGAGCCGGGGTGGTGGGGGGCCAGGGGTTTGAGACGGGGGGGGGGTGGGAAGCCGGGGGGGAAACGGGGGGTGGTGGGAACCGGGGTGTGGAAACCGGGGGGGGGGGAGGCCAGGGGTGGTGGGCCGGGGGGGGTGGAAACCCCGGGGTGGTGGGAACCGGGGGGGTTAGAACGGGGTGGTGGAGAAAGGGGGGGGTTTTTTTGGGCCGGGGGGGGGGGAGCCAGGTGGTTGAGGGTGGTGGGGGGGGGGGGGTGGTGGGGAATCGGGGGGGGTGGAAGAACCAGGGGGGGGGGGGGGTTGGAAGGGGGGGGGGGAGCCCCGGGGGGTGGTGGAACCCCGTGGGGGGAGAAACCCGGGGTGGGGAGAACCCCCCGGGGGGGGGAACCGGGGTGGTTTGGGAAAAACCGGGGGGTGGGGGCCAGGTGGTTTAACGGGGGGTGTGGGGCCCCGGTGGTTTAGACGGTGGTTGGAGCAGGGGTGGTGGAAAGCCAGTGGGTTGGACGGTGGTGGGGAGAACAGGGGGTTGAATGTGGTGGTGGAGAGCCAGGGGGGTTGAGATGGGGGTGTTTGGGGAGCCAGGTGGGTTTGGGCAGGGGTGGTTTTTTTTGCTAGGTTTTTAAGGTAGAGAACCGGGGGGTTGAGACAGGGGGAAGGGCTGTTTTTTCCTAGGTAAGGTGGGGGGAAAAGACCGGGGGGGTTTTGAGCGGGGATTTTGTTTTGTCTCGGGTGGTGGGGGCGAAGGCCCAGGGGGGTTTAAAAGGGTGGGGGTGTTCTGTCTCAGGTGGTTGGTGGAGAGAAAGGTGGTGAGACGGGTGGGGTTTTTGTCTCGGTGGGTCTGGGGTGGAAGGGGTGGGTTGGGACAGGGGGGGGTTTTTTCTGTCTCAGGTGGGTCTCGGTGGAGGAAAGGTGGGTTAGACAGGTGGGGGTTGTTTTGTCTCGGGGGGTTTGGGGGAGAGCAGGTGGGTTGGACGGGTGGTGGTTTTTGTCTCGGGTGGGGTGGGTGGAAGAAAGGTGGGTGAACAGGGGGCTGTTTCTGTCCGGAAAGGGTGGGGGGGAGAGAAAGGGGGGTTTGGACGGTGGTGTCGTTTCTGTCTCAGGTAAGGAGGTACCGCGTGCTGCGGTGGCAGTTAAGTGTCAGTTTGAGGTTAGGGCTGATTTGGGGGCTAATTTATAAATTCGCAGCAGGTTTGTGATTCCAAAACACAGGGAAAAATTATATTCTCTAAAACAGCAACCTGCATTGGAGACGGGTGTAATTATTATGGGGAAGCGCTAAACTCGTAGGATTAAAAACGCCTTTTGGGGGGGGGGTTGGGAAGGTTTTCAGGCTGAATTCAAGGAACTGAGCACAGATCCTTCCCTAGATCAGGAACCCCATCACCAGCGACACAAAAACCTCCCTTGAGGGGATAGAGGTGTGAAGATACCCCCAGTACTGGTACCAAAGGTGTCAAATATACTGAAGACAATTGAATCAGACCTGAGGAATTAAAAAGAAAAGATCAAAAAAACGTAAAGGAGAGGTGACAACGGCTGAAGGCTTAGTTTAATATCGTTATTATGCACCCCATTCCCATCCTGTGGGCGGTAGTCAAAAGATTACAGAGGGCAAATGGGTCCAGGGGCTGGACCCCAGAGTTATTTTGGCTAACTGTTACAAAGGTAATGAACTCCGGTAACTGGTCCAATCATGGCGGGTTTAAAAGTAAAAGAACTCCCGGAGATTGGTCACAATCAAGGCAGGTTACAAAAGGGAATGAACTCCCGGTAGATCGGTCACAAAAAGGCAGGTTACAAAAAAGGGAAGAACTCCAGGTAGATCTGGTCACAATCAAGGCAGGTTACAAAGGTAATGAACTCCAGGTAGATTTGGTCACAATCAAGGCAGGTTACAAAGGAATGAACTCCCGGAGACTGTCCAAACATGGCAGGGTTTAAAAAGGGAATGAACCCAAAACTTAATCCATACAAATGTTCCCGTTCACTAAACGGTACAAAAGGTAGAAAAAAAACTTTCCCCAAAAGGTGGTCATTTTAATCAATAAAACAGACAAAAAATGATCTTACCAAGCAGGTGGGGAAAACATCCCAATGAATTTACACCCCAAAAATTTTGAATATATTATCCACCCATATGTTTGGTATTCCCCTACATTTTTAACCAAAAATTTTTCTTAAACCCCCAACAGAATCCCTTTTTCAAAAAGAACAACCTGGGCTTTCCCTTTTTATTAAGGCTATTCAGATGTATAGCTGCAAACCCGCTTTTTTTTTAGTTTTTATTAAAAAGTGCTAAAGTGGTTAAACCCCAAAATTTTCTGGTTTAAAAGTTTTCCTTACCCACCTACCAAATTTTTTATACAAAAATAAACAAATCTTTACTTTTAATCGCCTTTATAAAAAATGTGGGTTGTATATGTTTGTGTTTTTACTGGTTTTGGGGTTTTTAATATAAATTTTTTTGTAAGGGCTAAAGCCCCCGGCCCCCTTTAAAATTTTGGGGAGGGGGTTTTGTTTCTATTTTTACAAAAGTATTCTGAAATCCCTGGGTCTTATTTTACAGTCATGACAAGTTACAAAGGTAATGAACCATCTACACTCCTATACATGGTTACAGTCACATAGAAGGTCACAACGAAGGTAGAATATTAACTATATCACCCATATGGATGGTTATTACAATCACATATTAACAACACAAAAATGTAGTCTTACCAGAGCAGGTGGGAATCCGTATCGAAGTGAATTTCAGCTGACTCCCAGCTTACCTAGTAAGCTATCCAGCTGCTATCCAGCTGCTATCCAGCTGCTATCCAGCTGCTATCCAGGTGGGGTGGTAAGCGGAAAACTTCCCTTCTGGTAAACTCCCATTACAGCCACACTACCCAAATATTTATACAAAAATGACCATCACCTGGACGTTATCCCTTATATAATACATGTGCGTATGAATACAGTATGTATATGTATACGTGTTCATATACATGCTTGTGTATTTATGTATATGTGTATGATAAAACGTGACTAAAGCTGGACCAATTTAAACTCCAAAACATGTAACTGCTATCCCAAAAGGTTATCCTGATCCCACTGACTATCCTACTCTAATTACATTATACGGTATGAATACAGTCATGTCATAGTTTGTTCAATGCAGCTCTTTATTAAAATGTGTGTGGTGTGATGTTATGTAGGTGGTGTATGTGTGTATATGTTTGTGTGTATATATGTGTGTGTTGTGTTGTATAATGTGTGTGTTTTGGTTTATATGGTGTGTGTGTGTGTGTGTGTGTGTGTGTGTGTGTGTGTATGTGTGTGTGTATGGTGTGTGTGTGTACACTCACCTATATGTTGTTGTACAGGTCTATTTACAGCTCCTGGCCCCGCCTGTGTGTATATGTATGTGTGCCTATGCGTGTTTGTATGTGTGTCTGCGTGTATATGTGCATGCGTAAGCGTGTAAGTATTGCGTGCATATATGCGTGCGTGCGTATATGTGATCGTGCATATGTATTTGTGAATACGTATAGGTGCTTATATGTACACTCGTGCATATGTATGCATCAGCATATGTATACATGTACATATGTGTATGTGAGCATATGTGCATGTTTGTGTGCCTGTGTACGCGTATGCATATGTATGCTAACGTACGCATGTACTTTAAGAAAGCTTGCGTATTAATGCCTGCGTATATTAATACGTTCACACGGATACGTCTAAGTATATACATAATACAGTATGCGTGCATGTGTATACCATGACCGGTGATGTATGATGTGCACAGGGGTATACATGTGTGACACTCGGGGATACATGGCGATGTGAGACAAAAAGTACATTTTCAGTATTATTTAGAGCGTTTTTCCAGAGGCATCGGAGGTTCCAGCGCTTATGTGATGGAAACGTGTTAATTGTTCCAGTTTAATTTTTAATATACTCTACGTTTAAAATTATATATATATATATATATATATATATATATATATATATAATATATATATATATATATATATATATATATATATATATATTTATATATATATATATTTATATTATTATCACACTGGCCGATTCCCACCAAGGCAGGGTGGCCCGAAAAAGAAAAACTTTCACCATCATTCACTCCATCACTGTCTTGCCAGAAGGGTGCTTTACACTACAGTTTTTAAACTGCAACATTAACACCCCTCCTTCAGAGCGCAGGCACTGTACTTCCCATCTCCAGGACTCAAGTCCGGCCTGCCGGTTTCCCTGAACGCCTTCATAAATGTTACTTTGCTCACACTCCAACAGCACGTCAAGTATTTAAAACCATCTGTCTCCATTCACTCCTATCAAACACGCTCACGCATGCCTGCTGGAAGTCCAAGCCCCTCGCACACAAAACCTCCTTTACACCCTCCCTCCAACCTTTCCTAGGCCGACCCCTACCCCGCCTTCCTTCCACTACAGACTGATACACTCTTGAAGCCATTCTCTTTCGCTCCATTCTCTCTACATGTCCGAACCACCTCAACAACCCTTCCTCAGCCCTCTGGACAACATTTTTGGTAATCCCGCACCTCCTCCTAACTTCCAAACTACGAATTCTCTGCATTATATTCACACCACACATTGCCCTCAGACATGACATCTCCACTGCCTCCAGCCTTCTCCTCACTGCAACATTCATCACCCATGCTTCACACCCATACAAGAGCGTTGGTAAAACTATACTCTCATACATTCCCCTCTTTGCCTCCAAGGACAAAGTTCTTTGTCTCCACAGACTCCTAAGTGCACCACTCACCCTTTTCCCTCATCAATTCTATGATTCACCTCATCTTTCATAGACCCATCCGCTGACACGTCCACTCCCAAATATCTGAATACATTCACCTCCTCCATACTCTCTCCCTCCAATCTGATATCCAATCTGTCATCACCTAATCTTTTTGTTATCCTCATAACCTTACTCTTTCCTGTATTCACTTTTAATTTTCTTCTTTTGCACACCCTACCAAATTCATCCACCAATCTCTGCAACTCTCTTCAGAATCTCCCAGGAGCACAGTGTCATCAGCAAAGAGCAGCTGTGACAACTCCCACTTTGTGTGTGATTCTTTATCTTTTAACTCCACGCCTCTTGCCAAGACCCTCGCATTTACTTCTCTTACAACCCCATCTATAAATACATTAAACAACCACAGTGACATCACACATCCTTGTCTAAGGCCTACTTTTACTGGGAAATAATTTCCCTCTTTCCTACATAATCTAACTTGAGCCACACTATCCTCGTAAAAACTCTTCACTGCTTTCAGTAACCTACCTCCTACACCATACACCTGCAACATCTGCCCAATTGCCCCCCTATCCACCCTGTCATACGCCTTTCCAAATCCATAAATGCCAAAAAACCTCTTTAGCTTATCTAAATACTGTTCACTTACATGTTTCACTGTAAACACCTGGTCCACACACCCCCTACCTTTCCTAAAGCCTCCTTGTTCATCTGCTATCCTATTCTCCGTCTTACTCTTAATTCTTTCAATAATAACTCTACCATACACTTTACCAGGTATACTCAGCAGACTTATCCCCCTATAATTTTTGCAGTCTCTTTTATCCCTTTGCCTTTATACAAAGGAACTATGCATGCATCTCTGCCAATCCCTAGTACCTTACCCTCTTCCATACATTTATTAAATAATTGCACCAACCACTCCAAAACTAATATCCCCACCTGCTTTTAACATTTCTGTCTTTATCCATCAATCCCGGCTGCCTTACCCCTTTCATTTTACTACTTCCTCACGAACTTCCCCCACACTCACAACTGGCTCTTCTTCACTCCTATAAGATGTTATCCTCCTTGCCCTATACACGAAAATCACAGCTTCCCTATCTTCATCAACATTTAACAATTCCTCAAAAATATTTACCCTCCATCTTCCCAAAACCTTTAACTCTCCATTTAATAACTTCCTCTCTATTTTTACTGACAAATCCATTTGTTCTCTAGGCTTTCTTAACTTGTTAATCTTCACTCCAAAATTTTTCTTATTTTCAACAAAAATTTGTTGATAACATTCACCACTCTCCTCTCTCTTCCATTCTCTCTTTTTTACATTGCTTCACCACTCTCTTACCTCTCTCTTTTTCTCCATTATCTTTCCCTCCTTGCATCACATTTTACTTTGTAAAAAACTTTCATATTGCACTAACTTTTTTCTCCTTTACTATCTCTTTTCTCATCATTCCACCATCGCTCCTCTTCCCTCCGCACCCACTTTCCTGTAACACAAACATCTGCTGAACACTCTAATACTACATTTTTAAACCTACACCCATACGTCTTCGGACCCATTTGCCTAAGCTCTCATTAGCACATCTATCCTCAATAGCTGTTTTATGTCTTACCCTAAACTGCCTCTCTTATGTTATAAACCTTCACCTCTCTCTTCCCTGATGCTTCATTTCCTTGATCCCATCTACCTATTTACTCTCTGTGTAGCTACAATAGAAAGTGATTCTGATTTATATCTGTGGCCCCTCTATAAACTTGTACATCCTGAAGTCTACTCAACAGTCTTTTACTACCAATACATAATTCCAACAAACTACTGTCATTTGCCTGCATCATATTCTTGTTACTTATTTATCCTCTTTTTCTTTTAAAATATGTATTACCTATAACTAAAAACCCCTGTCTATTACAAAGTTCAATTCAAAGGGCTCCCATTATCATTTACACCTGGCACCCCCAAACCTACCTACCACAACCTCTCTAAAAGTTTTCCTACTTTAGCATTCAGGGCTCCTCCCAACCAACTCCACTCTTGAGTTCAAAGGCTCCTATACATTACCTTACATCTCCCAAAATCTCTCTCTCTCCTTGCATTCCTCTCTTCTCCAGGTGCATAACACGCTTATTATGTCCTACTTCTCGCATCCAACCTTTACTTTATTACCTCATAATTCTTGAATTTACACATTAATATTCTCTCTTCTCTTCCATAACTGATCATTTCAACATTTACTGCTACCCCTATTTTTTGCTCTAAACTCTCTCAGATACTCCAGATTTAAACCAATTTATTTCCCCCCACTGAAAACCCCCTACCTCCTTCAGCTTTGTTTAGCTCTAGGGCCAGGACATCCAACTTCTTTTCCATTATAACATCAGCAAATCATCTGTTTATTGTCATTTCCGCACTACAATCACGGCCACATACAGATATTTTTATATATATATATATATATATATATATATATATATTATATATATATACTATATATATATTTGTAGATATATTATATTTTTATATGTCGTGCCGAATATGTAAAATGGTCAGTTAGCAAGAAAATCATTTAAATTAAGTCCTTTCTAAAAAATTTTCTTCTTATACGTTTTAAAGGTATTTTTTTATTCTTTAATGTTAATGTAAAAATATTAATTTTGCCACCAAAAGAATCTTAGAAAACTTACTACCTTATTTTAACAAGAAATTTATTTTAGCATAACCCAACTATATATATTTTATGATTTGTTTACAATAATTTAATAATAACAAAACAATGAAATATTTATTTTTTTGTTAGGTTCAAGAATTGAATTTTGGCGAAATTATTGCATACACAAATTTTCACTTGTCCTCTATGCAAGATCGAGCGTTGTATTAGCAAGATCGCAAGTTCGCCTATTCGGCACGACATATATATATATATATATATATTATATATATTATATATATATATATATTATATATATATTTATTTATATATATATAATTGTCGTGCCGAGCATCCTAGTGAACCACCCTATAACTGGTCAATTATTAATTTTATCTTATACGCTTAAAGATATATTTTAAATGGTTCTTGCTAATTGCCACACATCCACACACACACAGTTGAGTTCGGGGCCAGGAGCTGAGTCTCGACCACTGTAACCACAATTGGGCGAGTACACACATTTTTACATTTTGCCCATATTAAATTTTTTATGATTACCCTGAACTATTCCACTTTCGTGTGCACTGACGGAGAGGAGGCGGCTTATAGATACGAGTTATTTTCTCGGGGTCCCACAGCAACCGTAATGAATATTGTTACTCTTTTGTTTTAAAAGTTTTGCACATAACTTACTTCCTCACAAGGATGTTTGCCATCCTAATAACTCTGAAGCTGACTTATGACACTGCGTTTGACTCTGTTCATCTAGGACTCGCATAACGACGCGAAGAAAATGCTCAATGGAAAATAAGCCAGATATTGATTTGATATAAAAATTCGTTAGAAAAAGGAATTAATTCGCATTTTTTTTACGAATTCATCACTCACATGATTACACCAATAATGATTAAAGCTGATACATTAGCCTTAACGAAAAATGTCTGTGTCTCTGCATTAAGAATAATATTAGGAGGGAAGTAAATAGTGAAACTAAATGTTTATAATAAATGATTTAGACGCCTGAATGTGTATCTGTTAGACATTATTATAACATTAATGTAGATTATTTCGTTTTATGTACAGAATTGCAATGTAAATAGATGACTGGTGTTGTAGTGGCCAGACTTTGGCTTGGTAACAAGTACTTCTGGCAGTTCTGACAGACACACGGATGTTGATCTAACTAAATACAAAATATGTACCTTGCCCTTACTTTATTGTCCATTTCACTGGAGGACTACTAGAAATAAAACAGTGAAATAACCTATGTTATATGTAAAAGTATTTTTTTATTGTGAATAAGATACCTGATATTTCCTAGGAACCTGGTGTATTCATATGCTCTTGCGCTTCAATCCACAGGATTAAAATGGGGTGCACAGTAAACTAGGCCGCTCTCGGAGGTAAAATTTATTCCCACACCTCATTCTTTCCTTCCATTACGCCCCTTTATTTCAATTTCCTTATACCCTTCCTTCCTTTCCTTTACACCCACCTTCTCTCTTTCTTTCTAGCCTAGACTTAGCACTTTCACATTCCCCCTCCTCGCTCTATCACCTTCCTCCACCTGCTTCATTCCTTCCTCCACCTCTCCCTCATAAAAAGTAAATCGGGTGGACAAACCCTATCACCTTTCCCATCCTTCTTCCATTGCAGATATTGGTGCGTCGGTGGGCGAGAATGATCACCAGGGAGGACGGCTCCATGCCCCGGTTCACTGCCACGGTAACCTCACTCCACGGACGCACAAATTTTACGGGACACGAGGAGGAGCGGTACTTTGACCTAGAGGAGTCTGCCAACGATGACTGCCCTGCTGGGAAAGACAGCTGTCTTGAACTGTAGAGTCAAGAACATCGGAAGTAAGACGGTGAGTTGGACCCCTTCAATGTTGACTACTTATTTCTCTGACTCACTCTCTCTCTCTCTCTCTCTCTCTACAGGATTCTACAAGGTTAGGTTTATTTACAAGTTAAAAGCTGTTTACTTCAGCTCATTAAAAGCCTATTTATTATTATGAGCATTAGTGTACCTAAATAACAGAGACCCCCCCCCCCCCCCCACCCCGCCCCCCCCCCCCCCCCCCCCCCTCCACTCAGACGCTGGAGATCAACCATCTGGGGACCATCGATTTCATATGGTCAACTGACTTCGTTAATGTCGTCATGCTGTACGAACATGTTTCAAACGTGAGTCATATTTGGAATAAATGTTCTCAGATAAAGGGATATTCTCTCTTTCTTACTCTCTCTCTGTCGTTACAGTAATGAGGGTGTTACCTTGGGATACTGGTGAAGGGCTCTTGTATCCCAGGAATAGGAGTTATATCCTTTTTCTCGTAAACAAACCTAATTACTTTTCTCTGGTGCTGTATAAATAATAATAATAATAATAATAATAATAATAAATATAATATTAATAATTAATAATAATTTAATAATAATATTTTAATATTATTATTATTATTATTTATAAAAATAATAAATTAAATTTATAAATATTCATATAAAAATAAAAATAATAATCACGATAAAATAATAAAATAATGATAATCTTTTCCCAAGGGACAACGAAAAACCTCTACGTTACGGACTCGTGTTATTCTGTCTCCGGCGTTTCTCAAAGCATTTTAACCATGTCTAATTGTTCATGTAACATCTTATATTGGTTTCCTCAGGCCCCTTCTTAACGTCCGTACATACACATGTCCGCTACCCGTTGCGGCTCGCTCTAAGTATGTCCTTCGCTCCTTCCACCTTCGCTAACATGCTGGAAGTCTCGTGAAGCTCAGTGTCAAGTGAATGTAAGTTGAGTTTGGTCATTTTTTTAAAAAAAATCACTTAACACTAAAAAAAAAAAAAAAAAAAAGGGGGGTGGGCATTCGGGAGTAAAGATGGAAGTTTCTGCTTGCATTGTCATTTTTTTTATGGAGGCAGGGGGCTCGAACAGGGTTGGTTCCGTTGGGCTGTTCCCCTTTCGCGCTCTATAACCGCCTCGGAACGTCGGTTGCTAGGTTGGAACACACTCACCCCTCACACTCCAGAGGAGGGCACTGGATGCTGTGAATCGACCCTGTAACACACAACCAGGTGAGATTCACATAACACACACACACACACAGAGGCAGGGCCAGGAGCTGTGAACCGACCCCTGTAACCACAACCAGGTGAGTACACATACATTACTCACACATCACAACATCACAACACACACACACACACACACACCACCCCCCCCCCCCCCGCACACACACACACACGAGGCAGGGGCCCCAGGAGCTTGTGAATCGACCCCTGTAACCACAATCAGATGAGCACACTACACACACACACACACACACAGAGGCTGGGCCAGGAGCTGGTGTGAACGACCCCTCTGTAACCCACAACCAGGTGAGTAAAACCCACACACACACACAACACCCACACACACACACACACAACACACACACACAACCACACACAGAGGCGAGGGCCCAGGAGCTTTGTGAATCGACCCTGTAACCACAATCAGATGTGTTACACACACACACCCTGGTTGCTATGCAAGCTTTTATTGGAACGACTTTAATATCTCTGTGGTGGCTCTATTAATTTCTCTTCATGTGTTGATGACTGAAGCTTACAGTGTTAATCTCTGCTTGGACCTTTATTAATTTCTCTTGATAGTTGCACCCCCTAAATAAAGGCTCTACCGGGAGAGAAAAAACTGCCAATTAAGCTTGGCTCTGCAACCTGTTTGCCTTCAGTATTGTCGACGGTACGCCATTTTACTGTTCCAACATGACGTTACCAGGACTCGGTCCGCCGATGGGGACCGGTATTCAGGACCTTCACTCCCACCTCCAAATTCTCCAATCTGAAATCCGCCCTCAGGATTTTCCTTGCCCCCGGGCACTCCCGGGAGGATTGAGAGGAGCAACTTTGCTCAAATCGGGTCATTCAAATTTGTTGGGGGTTCGACTCTTTGCGGTAAAATACGGTTCAGGATTTCTAGGTCTCTCTGGCTTTTTCTCATCTTTACCCTTGTTATATTTCATACTCCCTTTCCTTTTTCATTACTCTCTTGTTTTTTTTCTTATACTTGCAACCCCGACTCCAAACGTCTTCCATTTTAAGTTATCTGGGGTTTTGGTTAGGTTAGGTGTGGTTAATTAGATTTCTTTTATTAATAAAAAATAATGTCAAAATTAAACACCAATAACAGATATATCATTGAGTTGTGATTAAAATTTTTGTAGTTCGGACGAACAACGGCAACCCATGGAAGGCGCCGTACAGTAAACAGATAATCACTGTTGACGACGGGTTTAACAGTCAATAGTCTAACTGTTTTAGCCCAAGCAAAACACTCATTATGATTATGGTTTAATACACATTATGATTATGATTTAATAAATAACATAATTAATTATTTTTTTCATCTCACTACATCCTTTCCGGTCTCTTTATTTCCATTTTCGTTGTTTCTTTCGATCTCCTTTTCTGTCTCTGTCTCTCACTGTCTGTATGTCTCTGTCTCTCTCGGCTCTCTTTCGTTCTTTCTTAATGTGTCTGTCTCTTGCTATATATCTGTCACTATCTGCATCTTTCTCGTTATTTGTCTCTCGATATATATCTTTAGTTATAAATTTCACTTATTTGTCTTTCGTTGTGTGTTTGTGGTTCACTATCTTCTCGTTTGCTTGTGTTTGTGGTTTTCACTGCTCTCGTGTGTGTTTGTGGTTCACTTGTCTCTTGTTTATGTTTGTGTGTTCACTGTCTCTCCTTACGTAATCTTTGGTTCACTGTCTCTTGTTGTGTGTTTGTGGTTCATTGTTTCTCGTTACTTGTCTTAGGTTACTATCTCTGTGTCTGAGGTTAATTGTTTTCGCTATGTGTCAATGTCAGACTCTCGCTAGGTTATGTCTTTGTCTCTTCGCTGGTGTCTCCTCTCGCTCTTGTCTTTGTATGTATCTGCGGCTTACTGTCTGTCGCTGGTTTGTCTCTGTCTCTTGCAATGTATGTGTGGCTTACTGTTCTCGATGTCTCTCTCACTGTTTGTCTGCGGCACTCCGTCTATCCTGTCTTCGTCGTGTCTGTGCTTTTAGTTTCTTCGGATGTGTCCTGTACCTCTCCGTCTCTCGTTATCCGTTTTTTGTTATCATATCTCGCCGTGTGTTTTTGCCACTTCGTTTCTTGCTATCTATTTTATGTTATCTCCTCGCTATCTATCTCTTGGCCATCCGATCTCTCGCTTGCTTGACCGTTGTGGGAACTCGCTTTACATTCGTTTAAAGATCGAAGCAAAATACCTTTTCCTAAATTCTGGTACCACAACTGGCCGAGAAAATTTACTGCATGGGATTTTCACTAAAATTCTGTTCTCGGAATTAATGTATTGTATTTTACTTGTAGCAAAATCTCATAATTTTTCCCACGAATATTAAATTAAGAGGCGGAAATTTCTAGCAGCAGGATGTAGCTAATTAATTACTGGGAAAGTAGGAATTTAACGAGATTTTTTTACCGATTAATTCTTTGTACTGAGTCCCCAGAGACAGCATTTCTAGAG
Organism: Cherax quadricarinatus; assembly: GCF_026875155.1. Lineage (NCBI taxonomy): Eukaryota > Metazoa > Arthropoda > Malacostraca > Decapoda > Parastacidae > Cherax > Cherax quadricarinatus. Next base: position 16,102 of record NW_026505757.1, read on the forward strand.
GGTATTTTGTAAATGCTTGACACCACGTTCATCAGTTACTTGGCCTCCACGCTTATTGAATAGCAGGTATTCATCACTAACAGGACCAACACTATCTCTAATAGGACCAAACACTGTCTATCCTACTAGACCCAAACACTGTATCTATCACTACCGCACCAACAGTGTCCATCACTACTAGACCAACACTATCACTACTAGACCAACACTGTGTCTATCACTACTCAGACCCAACAGTGTCCTTCACTCTAGACCAACACAGTGACCCCATCACTACTAGACCAACACAGTGTCTATCATTATGACCAACACTTTCATACTAACCAACACTATACTATAGACCTACACTATCTTATCACTATACACAAACTCCAGTGTCCATCACTACTAGACCAACACAGTGTTATCACTACTGACCACACTATCACTACTAGACCAACACTGTGTCTATCATACTAGGACCAAACACTGTCTATCCTACTAGACCAACATCTGTCTATCACTACTAGTCCAAACACTGTATCTCATCCACTTACTACACCAAACACAGTGTCCTTCACTAACTAGCCAAACACAGTGTCTATCACTACTAGACCAAACACAGTGTCTATCACTACTAGGACCAACACTGGTCTATCATACTAGACCAACATGTCTATCATACTAGGTCCAACACTGTATCTATCACTACTGACCAAACACAGTGTACCATCATACTAGACCAAAACAGTGTCCATCACAACTAGACCAACACAGTGTCTATCACTACTAGGACCAACACTGTGCCTCACTACTAGACCAACACTGTCTATCCGACTAGACCAAACATGTCTATACACTACTAGTCCAACACTGTATCTATCACTACTACACCAACACAGTGTCTATCACTACTAGACCAACACAGTGTCTATCACTACTAGACCAACACAGTGTCTATCACTACTAGACCAACACAGTGTCCATCACTACTAGACCAACACAGTGTCTATCACTACTAGACCAACACTATCTCTACTAGACAACAATCTGTGTCGTATCACTACTAGACCAACACTATCACTGCTAGACCAACACTGTCTGTCACTACTAGACCAACAGTGTCTATCACTACTAGACCAAACACTGTCTTTCACTTAACTAGACCAACACTGTATCTATCATCTACTAACCAACACAGTGTTCATCGTTCAAGACCAACACTGTGATGTACACATATAAAACCTACACTATCAGTACTAGACAACACTATTATTATAGACACAACACTATCACTAATTGACCAAACACTGTCTATCCACTACTAGACCAACACTGTGTCTTATCACTACTAGACCAAAATTATCACTACTAGACCAACACTTCACTATAGACCAACACTATCACTAATAGACCAGAGCACTGTCTTCATTACTAGACCAACACCAGTGTCTACACTACTAGGCCAAACACCAGTGTCTATCAATACTAGACCAAACACTGTCGATCACTACTAGCCCACGACTCTCCCAATTGCTTTGGTAAAGGAAATAAATTACATGAGAAACGATATAGACCAATTGGAAAGTATCATTGTTTTTTTTGTTTTTTTTTTGTGAAATACCAGTTGATTATTGCCCCTGAGGCAACCTTCAAGTTCCCTGAATTGTTTTTGCCCCTTTTTTTTGCTTTGTGCTTCCCCGCTCTTCGTTTTAATTTTGTTCAAAATCAAAAATCCCTCATGCGATCTCTGCTCCAAAAATAAATGATCCCATGATAAAGCTGTTGTACACTTTCCTTCCCTAGTTCCGGGAATGGCTTGGGAATTAGAAATTTTCTCATACCGGGGCTTCAGACGTTTCAAAAAAAAGGGCGCCACCAAATTTGGGGCAATGGGGGGAGAGTGAAATTTCCCAAGTGTTTGGTAAACTTTTGCCCTTTTTTTTTTCGTAAACGAGGTGAAATTTTTTTCCCGTTAAATGGTTTTAAAATGTATTTCATTTTTGACATCTGATTGGGCTTTCAATATTTAATTCTGATTATTTATGGCCGGGATAGCCCCGGGCTTTGTTGATTTCGGGCAAATTTGTCATTATAAAAAAGTTTTTAAAAACGACTTGGAAGGGTTGGGCCGCGTCTAAATTTCAAATGCTAATTTCATCTTAAAGGTTTTTACTTTTTTGTTATACAAATCAATTTTACAGGGTAAGGCTGTTTTCCTGTCTCACAAAATATCAAGCCTACCCTGTTAATTTTTTACCACCAGGATCCCCGCCCACTACAGCTGCAAACACCCAGGTCCCCTACTTGCTGCTAAATGAACGGGGGCAAAAGGGTTGAGAGATACATCCCAACCTTTTTCACCCATGCCGGGGATCGAACCAGGGAAACCCCATTTACATTCAAGAATTTTTTAAGCTTCGTCAAATTTGGGCTTCAAATTTTTAATTTAATGTTTTTCGGGAATTTAAAAATTTTACTAAAACCCAAAAATTCTGTTTATATTAAATTAGTAAAAAAATCTAAAATATAATATTTGGGGTTTTTAGGCTAAAAAAAATTTGCTCTTGTTATAAAAAGGTTAGGAAATTTTTTCTAAATTTTTTGGGAAAAAAAAAAAAATTTTTTCAAACTTTAAATGAAAAAAATTACTTTAAAAATAAGGGGAAATTTTTAGAAAGGATTAAATTTTTAAATGAGTTCTTGCAATTCCAGTTTCATATTCCACAATAAATATTATTATATATATATATATATATATATATATTATATATTATATATTAAAAATATATATTATATTATAAAAATATTTTTTTATATATAATATATATATATAATAAAATATATAATATTTATATATATATATAAATTTTGTGACCACGAACGGTGGTTTTTGATCAATAACAACACTGCACTAGCCAAGGATTTTCGAACGCTGCGCGTTGGCTTGCCTCATGGGGGCGAAAACCCCCAAGCATACGATAAACGGGCAAAGGGAATATGATAGAGAGCACTCAGGGCACACTACAGAACCCAGGGCACAGACAGAGCCCCCGGGCACACAAAACAGAGCCCCCGGCACCGACGATCCCCAGGGCATACGACAGGCCCACAGGGCCACGCAACCCCCCAGGGCACACGACAGACCCTCCCGGGCCAAGATAGATCCCCCGGGAAACACATAAGCCCCCGGGGAACACGACAAAAGCCCCAGACACACCACAAAGCATCCGGGGGCACACTACGAGCACCCGGGGGACATGAAAAGCCCCCAGGCACACGAGCCCAGGGAACGCGACAGAGCCCCCAGGGCACCAGACCCCCCGGGCAACGACCCCCCAGGCACCGGCAGAGCTCCCAGGGCACACACGACCACCGGGAAATCGACAGATCCCCAGAGCACCGACAAGCCCGCAGGGCACACGACAGAGCCCCAGGGCACCGACAGAGCCCCTGGGCACACTCAAGCCCCCAGGGCACCGACAGAGTCCCGGGGCACACGAACAGAGCCCCCGGGGCACAACGACCCCCTCGGGGTAAAAAACAAATTTCCCCGGGTACACGCAACCCCCAGGCCATGAGGAGCCTCCAGGGCAAACACGGGCCCCAGGCCCCCGACCAAACCCCCCAAGGGCACCGACAGAGACCCCGGGGCCCCAAACCGAGCCCCGGGGCACACGACAAGCCCCCATGGTATAAGACTAGCCCTGGGAAACAAACAGATCCCCAGGGCCACAACAAGCCCCCATGGCACACACAGATCCCCGGGGTATAAGACAAAGCCTCCGGGGCACACGACAGAGCCCCCTAGGGCACACGACAGAGCCCCCAGGACACTGACAAGCCCCGGGCACCGACAGCGCCTCCGGGGCACCACAAGCCCCTCCGGGTAATGACAGACCCTCCAGGGCACACGACAGACCCCCCAGGACACCGACAGAACCCCCGGGGCACACGCGCCCCCAGGGAATACACAAACCTCCAGGCAACGACAGAGCCCCCGGGGCCACACCCAAAGCCCCCGGGGCCACGACAGAGCCCGAAAGACAAACGGAGAGCCCCCCTGGTATCGACAAAACCCCCAGGGACACACAGGCCCGCAGGACCACGACAGAGCCCCCAGGACACACGACGACCCCCCAAGACACACGACAGAGCCCCCAGGGTATACAAAATCCCCAGGCCAAAAGACAGGACTTTATTTACCAAGTTTGTAATTAGAAAAGTTCTTTTAAGTGCACGTACTTGCAGGAAATGTAAAAACGTAAACAAAACAAAAAAAGAAATAAAATGTCTGTAGATAAAGATGTCAAAGAAAAATTTGTAGTCAAAAAAAAATTAAATCTGAAATTTTTTCAAAACACTTATCTGAGTAACTTCTGTCACATTTGTTACATCTGTCCCTGTAACCTCTGCACATTTGTACTTTTCACCTTGTAACCTCTGTCACACTTGTTACATCTGTCCCCAACTGTTACTTGTCAATTGTTACATCAGTCCACTTGAAAACCTCTGTCCCCTTGTACATCTGTCACACTTTTACATCTGTCACACTTGTTACATCGTCAAAATGTAACCCTGTCACCTTGTTACATCTGTACACTTTTTTTCACTTACACTTTTAAATCTTCACACTTGGTAACCTCTGTCACACTTGTTACTCTGTCAGTTACATCTGTAAAACCCTTGTTACCTCTTCACCTTGTAACCCTGTCAAAATTGTTACATCTGCACACTTGTTACATCAGTCACACTTTACCTGTCACACTTGTTACACTGTCACATTGTTACATTGCACACTTTTTACCTTTTCACACTTGTTACCTCTGTCACACTTGTAACCCTCTGTCAACTTGTTCCCTTGTCACACTTTTTACACCTTCACACTTGTTACATCTGCCCAAACTTGTTACATCTGTCACACTTTTTAATCTGTCACACTTTTCCTCTGTACACTTGTTAATTCTGTAAACCTTGTTACATCTGTCCACTGTTAATCTGTCACACTTGTTCCCTCTGTCCACTTGTAACATCTGTCAACTTGTTCTCTTTTCACACTTTTTCCTCTTAAACACTTGTTACCTCTGTCAAAACTTGTTCCCTCTTCCCAAATTGTTACCTCTGCAAAATTGTTACCTCGTCACACTTTAACCTTGTCACATTTGTTACATCTGAACACTTGTTACTTGGTCAAAATTTGTACATCTGTCCACTTGTTCTCTGTCACACTTTTAACCCTCTGCACATTTTGCATCTGTCCACTTTTTTACATCGTAAAACCCTTGTTACATCTGTCACACTTGTTACATCTGTCCCTTGTAACCTCTGTCACACTTGTTACATCTGCCACTTTTTTACCTCGAAACCCCTTGAAACCCTTCAAACTTGTTACATCTGCACACTTGTTACATCTGTCAAAATTTTGTAACCTCTGTCACACTTGTTATTCTGTCACACTTTTTAAAATCTGTCACACTTGTAACCTCTGTCACATTTGTTGCATCTGTCACACTTTTTTACTTCTTCATACTTGTTACTTTGTCAGACTTGTTCTTTGTCAGACTTGTTCCTCTGTCCCCCTTTTGTTAATCTGTCATATTGTTACATCTGTCACATTGTTAATCTTCACCTTTTTACCTCTGTCAAAATTGTTACATCTGTCACATTTGTTAATCTGTCACCTTTTATTTCGTATACTTTTATTTCTGTCAATTGTTACCTTTTACACTTGTTATTTCTTCACACTTGTTACATCTGTCACCTTTTTACCTTTGTCACATTTTACCTGTCACACTTTTTTTCATCTTCACACTTGTTACATGTCATACTTGTTTTTTTCGTCACACTTATTCCTCGGTCAATTTGTTTTCTGTCACAGTTCTCTGTCCACTTGTATCGCACACTTGTTCTTCTGTCACATTGTTCTGTCACACTTGTTCTCTTCACACTTGTTTTTGTCACACGTTGCTACTTCCATTTTTGTTACTATTTTCACACTTTTTACACTGTCACCTTGTTCTGCCCCAACTTGTTACAATGTCACACTGTTTCTACTTCAACTAGTTATTTATTGGCCACTTGTTACTGTCCCACTTGTTACACGCACATTTGTTTTACTACTTCACATTTTTACTACTGTCAATTGTTTCTGTCACAGTTTTTTACTGACGTTGTTACTGTCACACTTTTTAAACTGTCACATTTTTTACTGCACATTTCCCTTACGTCACACTTTTACTAAAAGTCACATTTTAATCAAACTTTTTATTACTTGGGGTTAACTTTACTTGATCTTTTACCAACCCAAAACCCAAGGACAGCATACTGCAATCCTGGTTGCGGATAAGGCTCACGTTGTAAACCCAAAATAGGATCATTGCAGATTGACGTTTACATTGGCCCTTCATGCTGTCTGTTTATAGATGTGCAGTCAGATTAGGGACCTACAAATTTTACCCCAAAGACTTCTTACATGGGCGAGAGAACCAAATCCTTTTAGTGCGGCCCGTATTTTTTTACAGGACAAGCGGCCCTCTAATGGTATGACCATAACCAAGTAACTCTTGCATTTTCCCTACTTACCGTTTTTGGGTAGACCGCATATGCCCCAACAAAAATGGTGGAAAATCTCAAGAGCCCCTTGGGCTTTCGATAGAAAGGGAAAAGTTACTCATTGGCATTGCATCCTAAACTTACCAAACTTCAAGATACTTTTTTTGAAACTTGAGCCCTAGTCGTATTAAATTTTCCAAGGCCCCCTTTTCAAAAAAAAATACCCATAGCTCTTTTATGGATCTCACTGTCCCCCATAAGGTACTGCTCAGGTATCACTAGAAAAATCATAATGCTCAAAAAAATCTCGTTAACGGTCCAAGGCATGGAGGGTCCACAACTAAACAGTCACCCTAGAGAGGGTTCACCAAAGCGGTAACGATGAAAAATATAATCATTCGCGCTGACCGTGGGCAGGTTTAATGGGCACCAGATTTGCCTCTAACCGGGAAAAGTGTACTGTCAGGGCTAGGCACGACAAGTTTTTCAGTGGTGGCGTTGCTTGATTTTTTCCCTTGAACGGGCGTTTTGTAGGGTTTTGCGAGGGAACCCGAGCTAAATCTTACATTGCTGGATAAAAATTAAATATTCCTTTCTCTAAATGCGTTTGAATCCTAACATTTCAGCACATCTCCTTGTTTTTAATTATAAAAATTAAATTAATTGAGACTAGGGTTTGACGAACAAACCCACGTGTAGGAACAGAACCCACAGCGTGAGGAACTGAACCCACATGTGCGAAAACAGACCCCATGTGTAACAAGATCGCAAGTTTGAAACAAACCCCCACAGTGTGAAACAGAGACCTGCAGTATGAAACGAGCCCACAATTAACATGACCCAAAAGTGTGTAAAAGAAACCCCGGTTTTATGTGAAACAGAAATCCAAGGTTTTAATAGAGACCAGCTATGTAACGGGCCCCCAAGGTGTGGAACAAATGCCCCATTGTTAAAGAAATACCTGTGTGGGGGACAGACACCCCAACTATTGGTCAAAACCCAGTGTGTGGAACAGTATCCAAAATTTGGGGGGGAACGAGACCCCGAACCAAAAAGGTGGGTGAGAAAGCCACAGTAGTGCAACAAGTCGACAGTCTGTGACGACCGGGTTACCTGGGGTCTGTCATTCCCAGCAACTCGGGATCAAAACAAAACAAAACACACTTTTCCTGCCATTTCTACCCTTGAATATTCATAGTTTAGATGTTACTCTAACAATGTCAATTTTATGGGTTTTAAATTTAAAATTCCATCATTCCGGAATAAAAAAAATTTTCAAAAAACACAATTAATCTAATGTTAATAAATAAATAAATATTACTTGGATTATTTCAAATAAAATATGTAAAAGGGCCCAAAAAATGCTTATCCCCAATACTGCGAAGAGTACCCAGGGCATACAATATGAAGTGCCCAGGGCATACAATTGAGTGCCCGGGGCATACAATAGGGGTGCCCGGGGCATAAAATTTTGAGAGTGCCCAGGGCATGCAATAGAGAGGCCCAGGGCATGCAAAGAGAGTGCCCAGGGCAAACAATATGAGAGTGCCCGGGCATACATATGAGTGCCCGGGGGCATACAATATGAGTGCCCGGGCTTTCAAAAGAGAGTCCCCGGGGCATCAATAGAGGTCCCGGGCTACAGTTGAGAGTGCCCAGGCAGCTATGAGAGTGCCCGGGGGATCAATATGAGAGGCCCGGGGAGAATATGAGAGTGCCCTGGCTACAGTTGAAGGCCCGGGGCATAAAATTTGTATTCGGACATCGATAAAGGGCCCCGGGGCATATATAAAGAGAGTCCCGTAAAATCTTTAGGGGAACGGGGGCCCGATAAATGTAGTTAAAGTACATCTAAAACTTTGGTGTGTGAAAGAGGTAAGGGCCCTAAAATTTAATTATTACCCTGGACCTTAAAGTAAAGCAGTATCAACTGTTTCAAATGGGGGTTTACGTAAAAATTAAACTATCACAGCAACAGAAGGGGAGCCCCAAGAAACTGCTCTATCCACAACTTACAAGAAAAAAAAATTCTTAAGATTTTTTAAGGGATCATCTCTTCTCTACGCAAGTATAAATAATCCAAACCACTAGATTGGCTGAGAGAATGGGGAAAGGGGGGGGAAGGGGGTTGCCATACACTGTATTGAATATACCCCTCCCCAAAAAGGAAATTTTTCGGTTAAGCCCTCGGGGCTATAGCGGGATTAAAGTTAAAAAAGGAAAACACGATTTAAATTTTTTTACTTTTATAACACATTTACCGTTTCCCCCCAAAGGCGGGTAAACGAAAAAGAAAAACCCTTTTCCTTCACTCTACATGTAGCCAGAGGCGGATGACACTAGGGTTTTAAAAAAATTGAAACATAAAACAACCCCCCCCTTCATAGTGCGGGAACGTACTCCCACCTCCGGGTTTAAAGTCCACAACGGTTTCGATGAATCCCTTCATAAATTTTACTTTGCTCACCTCCAACAGCACGTAGGTCATAAAAACTGCTAGTCTGCATCGTCAAAAATTTTGCTCCCCCACGTTGCGGGAATCCAAGCCCCTCGTCACAAAACGTTCTTTATTCCCCCCCTTCAACCTTTCATGGACGACCTCTACCCCCCCTTCCTTTAACACATTATATGCTTCAAGTCAATTTTTTTTATTTAATTCTCGTAATATCCAAACCACCTTAACCCTTCCTCTGAACATAGATAATTTTTAGAAAACCCCGCATTTTCTAATCCCAAGCTACATTTTTAAACCCACACATTGCCCTCGACACACTCCACTGCCTCCAGCTTTTCCTTGTTGCAAACATTTACCACCCAGTTTACCCCTATATAAAGCGTTGGTGCCCCTATCATACTTTTCCCTTTTTCCGTTTATTCTCCACAGTTTTTTCCCAGTGCCCACTCAAAAATTTTACCCCCCCATCTTGTAGTTTCACCTCGTTTTATAACCCTCGTACAAGTCCCCTAAAAATATCTGAATACTTTCCCTTTCCTCCATACTCCTCCCTACAACTCCACCCTATCTTTCATGACCTATTTTTTTTTGTCATTCTGTTCCTTCTGATTCCTACATTCACTTTTAATTTTCTTTTTTTACATATCCACCAAATTCTTTTCACAAATTTTTTGTAACTTCTTTCAAAATTCCCTTTTAGCAAAGTGTCACAGAAAAAAACTCTGAAACTCCCATTTTTGTTTTAGATTTTTTATTTTTTAAACCCCACACCTTTTGAAACCCCCCCAAAATTTCACTTCCATACACCCCCCATTATTATTGAACAAAAATGATGACTTCGCATCTCTTCAACCCACTTTTACGGGGAAATTTTTTCCCCTTCCCCTATAACTCTAACCTGACCTCACTATCCTTGTAACAACTTTTTACCCCTTTTGTAACCTACCACCTATTCCATTCATTTGCAACATCTGCCACATTGTTCCCTATCCACTCTGTCATATCCCTTTTTTCCAAATAAATAAATGCAAGAAAACCTTTTTAATTTTATCTAAATACTGTTCACCTATATGCTTCACTGTAAACACTTGTCTACACGCCCCCCCCTTCCAAAAGCCCCTTTGTTCTTTTTCGTCCTGCTCCCCGCTGCTTTTAAAAATCTTTCAAAAATAACTTTCCATACATTTAAAAAGGGGCTATTCACACCCTTTATTCCTGTATAATTTTTCGACTTTTTTGCCCCCTTTGCCTTTATAAAAAGGAATTTTCTCCCCTCCCGATGCCCCTTCCTTTTCTTCCATCCCATTTATTAAATTAATCCCCAACCTTTTCCAAAAACTATTCCCCTCCTGCTTCTTTCATTCCTGTCTTTTTTTCATCTTTCCCAGCTGCTTTTCCCCCCTTTCGTTCTTCCCATGCCTCACGCCCCTCCCATCACTCACAAGCGGCTCTTAATCCTCCTAAAAAGTGTTATGCCTCCCTCCCCCGGGAAGAAATAAACCCCCTTCCCCCATTGTCATCACTTTTAATAGTTCCTGAAAATTTCTTTCCTTTCCGGATATTCCAACTCTACATCTAATAATTTCCTCTCCTTTTTTTTAACTGCAAATCCTTTCTTTCCCTGGTTTTTTAAACTTTTTAATCTGGCCCAAAACTTTTATTATTCCAAAAAAATTGTTGTATACTCATCACTCTTTTTAATGTCTTCTCTTACATCCTTCAGTCTCTCCAAGCATGTTTCCTCCCTCCTTGTACCTTCTACTTTGAAAAAAAACCTTCATATGGTAACTTCTCTTTACTCTCTTTTTTACCTCATAATTCCACAAATGTCTTTTTTCCCCCCATCCTTTTTCCTGTATTACACACTTCGCTGAACACTATCACAAACCTTCTTAAATCTACTCCAACCTCTTAAATATCATTGCCTTATTCTTACTTGCCCATTTTATATCATTTGTTTATGTTTCCCCTTCTGTCTCCATCTATATTTAAAACCTTCAGGAGGGGACTAAGTTTTTAAGAGTAATGAAAAAGGAAATTAAAAAAATTTAGGGAAAAAAAAATGTTTTCTACCGAAAAAATAGTCAAAATTCTGGGCAACATGTTAGTAATTAGTTGTTTCTTAAAATTTTTCAAATATGTTTTTTCCAAAAATGTAATTTTTTCCTTGCTTTTCATAAAAAAAGACATAAAACAAAGAAGAAGGACCCTGAAACAGGTTACTGACCCAGGGCAATTTGCTTTTTTTTTTTCCTCCAAAAATTGCGTTTTTTTATGATTTTTTCATCTAAATACACACATTTCAATTTTCTGGGACTACATTCAAATGCAGTGATGATGAAAAGCTCAGTCCCCTGGGGGCTTCAACTGTGTTGAGGGTAACATAGTGAAATGGGCGTGTCAGACCGTAGAGTTTTACAGAAAACGAATAGTGTTAACTGGGGCATAATTATGACATTTTTTTTTCCCTTTTTTTCCTAAAAAGTATTTATGCATGTCATTTTTTTTGCACAGTTATTGAGTAATGAGGTTCTACAAACGAAAGGGGATTTCCATATTTTTTTACCGCTTTTTTTTTATTGATTTTTTTTTTCCCAAAAAATTCCCTTTAAAAAAAATAATTTAATTTTCAACATTTTTTTTATGAATCTATTGACATTATCGCCCTTATCTTTCATCTGTTTCAACAGATCATGTAATCTTCCCAATTTTCTAAAAAGGGAAAGAGTTTTATCCCTATCGAATGGGGCACATTTATTTTTTTTCCCGATCTTTTAAGGAAAAAAAAGTCATTTTTGGTATAGCTTAAAATGCGTTTAATTCATCGTAAAAATTTAATTGAAATTGAACCAAAAAAAAAAAAAAATTATTTCGCTACACCTTCCTTCAAACTGTTTTTTGCTGCCCATCTCCTTGTGAAAAAAATTAAATTTTTTAAACCCCCCTGGGAACGACTCAGAATAGTAATGTAAACCAGTCACCTGCGAGAATTTAAAAACTTTTTATTTTTCAAAACACGTTATTCTTTAAAATTTGGGGACAAAAATAAGTTCAACACAGTAGCATGGGGTTCGAATAAAATTTTTTCATAAGTCATTTTTGTGCAGCCAGAACAAAAGAATATTACTTTTTTAAAACATAACATAAGCACAGAAAATTTAAAATTCAGTGATAACAAAATTTTGTACTTTAGCATACATATATTTTTTAAAATATTGAGCACTGAATTATATCATTAATGTTTAAAAATTTACTAAAATCGTAAACCCGTTCAAAATTGTCGAAATATGCATACAAAAACTTTTAAGCTTACTTTTCTTAATTTTTAATGTTCATTAAATTTTTTAAAAAAAATTTTAAAAAACTAAAAAAAATTTTTTACTTTTAAAATTGTTCGGGTTTATGAAGAAACAAAGGCCACTGAGGGGGGAAACTATAATAATCATAAAAAAATATATATTCATAATTGTGGCTACACAAGCCAGTTTAAAAAGGAATTTATTTAAACGGTGACCCTTGTGGGTCTAGCGTTTAGTTTGATTAAACATGTTTAACCAGAAAATTTTTTCCCGAATTAGGATAACGCGGCTAAAGAGGAATTCTCAGGGCCCAAAACAGTAAAAAAAAGCAATTTTGGGCCCTTTAGCAGAACCCCCAAATAAAAAACCCCACTCCCTTGGGGCTGGAAAGCTATGACTTGGAAAACCCAAGCAACACATTTTTTTACATCAGAGTTTTTGGTCACATTTCAAAACTGGGTAAAATAGAGCCAGGACCCGGGTCGGGAAACATGCCCCTGTTTCCGACGAACCTTCCCAACAAAACCAGCCAATTGCAATTGCTTGTCCCCCCACTTTTAAAGTTTCAGACGGGGGCTGTAATTTTATATGGTTGCCATCAACCTCTCTGCCACATTTTATTTAAAAAAATTAAGAAATTTGTGATAAAAATTTGAGAAAATGTGTTATTGAAATATAAAAAGGGGAATAGATATACAGCTTTTATTCTTGGCTACTTCCCGTACAGGTTTCCTATTTTTAAAAACTACCGGAAAAAAAATGACATAATAAATTACAAAATGGACATATACAAATAAATAAAAACAAATAAAGGGCGCAAAATTTCCTGAATTCTGATTAATTAGACATTTGCAATATTTAGGTATTTTTTTTCTGGAAACGTTTTGAGCCAGTGGTTTTTTTCCCTCCAATACAGAGAAGAAGTTTGGAAGCTGAGAATGTAGTAATCAGCCCCTTTCGGGATTTTCCTGTATTACACTGAAAAAAACCCCCAGGCTGGAAAAATGTTTCCAGAACGAAGATACTCAAATATTACAACCTTCGATTTCTAAATATTTAGACCAATTTATAAATCTGACTACGACATGACTAGATAACCCTCAACGTGATGGAGAGAAACCCAGTGCTTCTGGTTTTTTATTTCACCTATTCTTAACATCCGTACTGCTTCTGTATGTTTTTTCAAGCATCTTTAACTCCGCACTGCTTCGTAGTGTTATTTCACGCTATTTTTTTAAAAATCCGCACTGCTTCGTAGTGTTATTTCAACTATCTCTTTAAAATCCTCACTGCTTTTGTTGTGTTTTTACACGCTTTTCTCTTTAAAATCCGTCCCCCCCTGTTCTGTAGTTTTTTAAAAGTATCTCTTAACATCCGTCACTACTTCTTAGTGTTTTTACCGCATCTCTTAACATCCGTACTGCTTCTGTGTGTTATTACAAAGCATCTCTTAACATCCGTACTGTTCGTTGGTTTTTTACAGCATCTCTTAAATCCCTCACTGCTTCTGTGTGTTATTAAAGCTATCTCTTAAAATCGCACTGCTTCTGTAGTGTTTTTAAACGCTATCCTTAACACCGTCATGCTTCTGTATTGTTTTACAACACTCTTAACATCCCTCACTGCTTCTGTTGTGTTATTACACCTTCCTTAACATCGTCACTGCTTCTGTATGTTATTACAAGCTATCTTTAACATCCCTACTGCTTCGAGTGTTATTTTCCGCTTCTTTAACATCCTCACTGCTTTTGTGTGTTATTTCAACTACTTTAACATCCCTCACTGCTTTGTTGTGTTATTAACCGTATCTCTTAAATCCGTCACTGCTTCTGTAGTGTTATTAAAGCTTCTCTTAAACCGTCCTGCTTCTTAGTGTTATTACACGCTATCTCTTTAAAACCGTCCTGCTTCGCTGTGTTATTCACGCTATCTCTTAACATCGTCACTGCTTCTGTGTGTTATTTCACCTATTCTTTAACATCCGTCACTGCTTCGTAGTGTTATTACCGCTTTTCTTAACATCCGTCACTGTTCTGTGTGTTTTTACCGCTACTCTTTTTAAAACCGTCACTGCTTCTGTATGTTATTACACCTGCTCTTTTAACCTCCGTCCCCTGCTTCTGTATGTTAATTACACGTTATCTTTAACATCCGCCCCTTTATTTTACGCCCTTTAACCCAGCAGCATTTACAGGCCGTAAGCTACTTTTAAATTTTAGAATGTTACAACCCAAACGCAGTCTATCAAAGGGGGGTTTTCCACCCTGTATAACTTCACTTGTACCCCCCTTGGGATTGTGCATGTTCCCATGTCCTTTTTAAAAATTTTGGAATCAAAAATTTTCAAAATTTCGTATTTATATTATTTTTTTGAAATTTTTTATTTTTAGAGATTATAACTATTGATAACATCAATAAATTTAACTCAGTGATTTATAAAAAATATAAAACGTTCCTAATATCTGTTTAATAAGTAACATGAAATGAGTAAAAAATAACAACTTGTTAGAATAAAAACTAAAACTAAATACGAATACTAATGAATGAAAAAACCTGTTTTTTTGGGAACAAGTTCAATATCAGAGGGAAAATTTAGCAAAATGCACGCGTATATATTTTATTCTTTGAGATTTTCTGTCTTTTTACTTAACCCCAGCAAAACTTTAAAAAGCTAATCACAAAGCCCTGTTGATGGGAATAACGTAGTGCTTTAAAAGGGCTTCACAACCCTTTGCGTCTCACACTAAGAAACACATAAATTTTTTTCAGAATATCATCACTTGCAGAATCATCAAATCGGAGTTTTTCCGCCCTCATGAAAATTTTTGAGCCAGCAACACCGACATTTGCAGTGTAAGGATTGAAGATACACTCATTTTCTTCACTAATTATTAATGTGTGTGTGTGTTTGCGTGTTTCGTGTGCGTGGCGTTGCGTGTGCGCGCGTTGTGTGGTGTGGGTGTGGTGTGTGTTGTGTGTGTGTGTGTTGCTTACCTCTTTACACACCTGCTTGTGGTTTAAGGGGGTCTAGTCTGCTCCTGGCCACCCCCCTCAGGTCGCTCTGGGTCCTCTCTCTTTCCCCTCTCCATGAGCTTTATCAAGCCTCGTCATGTCACTTTCCAAACATGCCACTTGTGACTAAAGAATACTCCTTATCCCTTTTGCTCATTGAGTCTTAATTCCATTGTGATCCCTTGTTTCTGTGTCCAATCTCTGGAACACCCTATTTCGTCCACTTTTTCAATTCCTCACAGTATTTTGTAATCGTTTCATGTTTCCCCAACCCTTCGTCCCTCTATGTGCAGGCCAAATTTCCCTTTAACCTTTCTTCGTAGGACATTCCCCCTTTTCACGAAATGCTTTTTTTGCAAAATTTTCATTTTCTCTAATTTGTTGACCTGCTTGACAGGTGTGGGTTCCAAATTTGGGGCGCTACCCAGTATGGGGCCCACGTATACGGTTTTTTAGAGCTTTAAAGATTCCTAGGGTATTGGGAAATCTATTTCGGGTTTTCCAGGCTCCCATAATTGCGCAGTTATCTGGTTGTGTGGGCCTCAGAAGAATGCTTTGGTGTTTTTTACTCACCCAAAAATCCTTTTTTTTAGTGGGATTTCGTCTTTTTGGGCCCCCTAGCCTTTCTCTGCTGCGGGCTTCTTTGCCCCTTTCCCCCAACTTTATGAAAAGCATTTTGGTTGGGGTTTAAATTCGAGGGAACAGTTTTTTGGACCACGTCTCTTTGAGTCCTGCCGTCCTCATCCCATTTAGTTTTCCTAATTTAATTTTCCATCACCCGCAAACAGGGACACTTCGAGCTATCCCTTCCGTTGGGCATTCACAAACCAAAAATAGCACTTGTCCAGGATGACCCCTGGGGTGTGTGTGTGGTGTGGTGTGTGTTGTGTGTGTGTGTTTTTGTGTTGTGTGTGTGTGTGTTGTGTGTGTTTTGGGGGTTCGAAGGGGGAGTGGAAAAATGCGGGTTTTTGAGTCGTAGATGAAATACGCTAAATGGAACTAATTTTATAAACTAATTGACAAAAGGAGTACCTCTTATCTGAAAAAATTTTACGGTGTAACTTTGCTCACAAATGACACCCAATCCCTCAGAAATTCAAATGTGTTCTGTAATTTTTAGAGAGTTTTTTTTGAAGTTCTACATACATGAACTTTGTAAAGGAAAAAAGAAAGAGAGCTTTCTAGTTTTCTGCTTTCTTTATCAGCTGATTTTTAACAAGGATGTTCTGTATTGCTTTATTTTTTTCATTTGTATAGTGTACACTGCTTACAGTGACATTGCCACTGACAGCAGTGTCAAATGATTATACTCTCAAGGGGTTTTGTACCTCTGGGGGTACATTACCCTAGGGTTGGGAACTCCGTCTTCATAAGAGCAATAAATATGGCAAGGCGGGTAGTTTTCGAGCCATTCAGCGTTTCCGGGGGCTACAAAAGAGGGAGGTTTCCCCCTTTCCCACTACTGTTCTTGTATACACTGTATAAACCAATAGAATAGTACTATATACAAGAGTAGATTTGGGGTTCCAGTTCCTATGCACAAACAAGAGTTCGTAAAGCCCAAATATCCATTCTAACTTTAATGATAATACACAAGAAGATACATATGGATGAGAAAAAAAAGACCCACATGTATGGAACAGAGGCCCAGAAGTGTGGAAAGGGGAAACCCCAGGTGTAGTACAGGAACCCAGTGTTGGACAGAGACCCCCCGTGAATGGAAAGACCACAGTGTGTTTAGAACAGAGAACCACAATGTGTGTGGAACAGAGACTCACAGTGTGTGTGGAAAAAGAGACCCCCAGTTTTGTATTGGAACAAGACCCACATGTGGTGTGTGTTGGGAACAGGCCCCCCAGTGTGGGTGGGAAAAGACCCCAAGTGTGTGGGGAACAGGAACCACAGGTGTTAGAACAAGGGGCCCCAGTGATGCGTGGAAAAAGACCACGGTTGTGTAAAGAAGTCATTATTCGTCTTAAGCCCCAACAACGAGGATGGGCACAAAACTGAAAAAAACCTGGATGGGTGGGTAAAGGGTGACAATCTCATGGTTACCCAACCAGTCCCCCTAATTCCCTCTCAATTCCCAGGGTTTTCCGTCATTGTGGGGGTGGGTCACTCGACACTCTATCACCTCTATACCTTTCTTACCAAAACCTTACCTTTTGCTTCTTATCCCCTGCTACAGCACATTCACCCTTTTCCCCTACCTCTGTACGTCAACCACCCCTAATTTCTACTTCTATATCTCTGCTCGGCTAAACCTACCACATCCGACATTTTTACCCCCTGCTACATCTTATCTTTATACCTCTCCTTTATACCCTTAACCCCCTAAACCTCTGTGCCCTGATTTCCATATTCTAAAACTTTCCACCGCTAACCTCTACTACCTTATACTTTTTACGTCTACGCCTCTATACCCCCTGTCGTCTATTACCTCTATACTTCGTAACTCCACTATCTCGTACCTCAAAATCACGTACCTTTGCTACCCCTTTACTTTTTTGTTTTCCCCTTTTCCTCTGCAACCATAACCCCTTTCCCCCTCTAGCCTCTGTCGCCTCTGTATCTGTGTCTCTAAGCCTCTGAAAACCTCTGTTGCATCTGCCATTCCAACATTTATTACTCTAATATACCACTCCTAAAAAACCCCTACCGTCCTATCTTTTTTTACCCCCCATCCCCTAATACCGCTTACCATCTGTCTCTATAGCTCTAAACGTTTCATTATTTTCCCCCTACCCCACAGTACCAAAAAAAATTTGCACATGTAGCATGAAGTTATAACGACGTTTCGATCCGATTTGGACCCTTTACAAAGGATGAAGTGTGATGTCCGGGGGTTGAAGAAATTACCCGTAAATTCCCCCGCGGATTCTCTCATTGCAAGGAGCAGGAAAAGCAAGACCACCCAGTCTGAAGGAAAAAGAACGCATCATTTTTATCAATTTTGTTGGGAAACTTCCCAGCGCTTTTGGGACTGAGGGTAAAGGTTTGGGGAAAAGGACTGTTTTAAAACCAAAGCTGCTGAAAATTTCTCTCAAGGGTTTTTTAAATAAAACTGTTCCTTTGTCACTCTGAAAAATCCGTACGATTCCCCTTTTTACTTAAATCAATAACCTTTTAAAATGCCTTGGGATTCACACAACGCATATTCCTACCTCGGAACCGGTTTTAATCTTAGAAGATAAATATCTACTGGGAATATTTGGCCTTAGGGAAAGGGCCGCACAGTTTTGTGAGGTCTGAGAAGGGTTCATCAGCTCGTAGGTACGAAATTTGTGCGGTTTTATGTAATGTCCAGGATTTTCAACCTATTTAAAACTCGCCCTGGGCTTCCTATTTTAAACTGCCAATCAAACAATTTACTGAATCGATAACGGTTTTGGTAACGCTTTAAAGTTCCCCGATAAAAGATTTTTTATTACCCCTTTGGGCCTAAACTTTCTAGGGAAAAACTAAATATCAGGTTGGGGCTTACCCCCTTTCCTCCTTTCCGTAGAAATTTCATTAAAAAATCTCTTTAAGGGAATAAAAACTGAAAGAACATGCCTCGGCTTATAGGCCTGGAGACCTGGGGTTTTTCCTGGAGAGGGTTTTTGGGGGTCAAAGCCCCCCCGGACCTGTCTGAGATCGGGCCCCATAGGCATATCAAAAAATCTTTTTTTTTCGTTCACGAATCAGTTGTGGCATAAAATCGCGAGCACTGGCAAAACCTGTTTCCCAGGAATAGAAGACTTGGGAAGAACTTTCACTTTAATTTTAAAAACCTGGCAAGCTGTCATCAAAAACAATACCGAGGGTACGACCTTTTGCACGTTAAAAAATCACTACCACACTACCCCCTCCCCACCATACCACCTCCCACAACTACCACCTTTTCTACAATTGCCACCCCTATCAATTTTACCACTAACCCCCTTTTTATTACTGCACCATCACTACCTTCTATATCACTATACTTCTACTCCTCAACATTACCATCACCATATCTCCTTACCCCCACTTCCTTCGCCTCTTCCCCTACCACCACCACATTTTACCAAAATCACCTTTTTCCTCTTATCTTCTTACCACCCCCATAAATCACTACGATCACTAACAATTTACGACCTTTACCACCTTTCCACCCTATAAATTTTAAATTTCTCTTCCATTACTGCGCTTTTTTAACTGTTACTACTACACATACTAAAACTACTACTACCACCATCTTACCCACCACCGCTATCTCTACTCCCGTACCCCCAAATCACCTTGAACTTATTATTTCCGTCTCCTAACCCCTCTCTCTTCCCAAAAAAGGTCCCTTAATCTTCCAGGGCTTAAGTTTCTGGTTGAATTCCCGTGAAAGAAAATTCTCTTTTAATCTGCGTTTTCCCATAATCGTTTTAAGTTCCTTTTCAAAAAAAAATACTCTTCAGATATTGATTATCATTGATCAAGGATTACGGTCAACCCCCGGGCTGTCTGGAGAGTTTTTAATAAACCAGTGGATTTTAAACCGACTTAAAAAAAACAACGCAACATTTAGGTACCGTTATTCCCTACCACATGTACCATTTTCTCAAAGTCTACCATGCCTCCCCAAACCAAAAGGGAACAGTAGAACAATGTAATCGTCCTCCTCTCAAGTAGTAGTAGTAGGGGGTGGGCAGTCTCTCATCCTGGAAGAGTTCTGCTCCATAGTCTGTAACAATGGAGAATATTTCGGGGTCAACGCCCCCCGACCCGGGCATCACCAGGTTTTTCCGCCCCAAAAACTCTTTAAACAAAAAAACAGGGTTAGTTATTGAAACACGAAAGAAAATATTTTAGAAAAAAGTTGAATTGTTATTTGAAAAACGTATTATAATGTATAATTTGCTTTCTTTTGTAAAAATATTAAAAAAAAAATAATAGATAAAATAACTACAGTTATCAACACGCTAAAAAGTTTTTTGGTATTTTTTTGGTGTTTTTAACACCGCATTAAATTTTTTATAATCAAGTGGAACGCTAAACCCGTAGGGTTTTAAAAGCGCTGTGGGTTTTTTTTGGGGGCTTGATTTAAGGCCCGGGATTTTAACCCCCTTTATTACTGAACCCGTCTTCAAAATATTTGTATAATTTTCATAGGGGGAAATAAAAATTTCTTGGTGAAGCACCAAAAAATTGAAGTTTGGTAACATTGGCTCTTTCTCTCTCGCTTTGAGTAGTACAAATTTATACATCCTTTTCAGTATGAGTTCTTTTACTGAGTCATCGGGTTTTAGTGTTGAAAAAATTTTAAAATTTGTCAGTCAAAGGCTGAATTCTGGCCCCTAAAAGAAAATGACAATGATTTTTCTTAAAAACGTCACTAATTGTGGGTTGGTTCAAATTTTAAAACTAATGTGTTTTTAATAAATCAAATTGAGACAAAAGCTCAGAAGGTTAATTGATCAATATTTCGCCCCTTCTGGATCCTCTTTAGAAAACCCCCCAGAAGGGATCGAAAAATTTTAGATTCATTAATCTTTTGATTTTCTGCCCATGGGGTATTACAATATTGACAAGTGTAATTACATTTTAGTTACCTCTGTGTGTATTACTTAAGCTAAAATCTAAATTTTTAAAAAAATTATGCCATAAACTAGTTTAGGGAAAAAAGCAAAAAAATAAACTTTAAATTTAAAGTTGCTGTAATAAAGCACAAAAATTAGATATTTATTATGCCATTAATAACACAAACTAATTAGAATATCTACGTTAAACAACTCAGAATTTATCAGCTCCTTTTCGTCAAAAAAAAAGCCACTAGTAATGAATCACCAGTGCTATGCAGATCGGTCAGGTTTTTTGGATAGTTGTCTTCACTCGCAGCACCCAAAGCCCTTTAGACTGCTTGGGGAATGGGAGATGTCGGGATTAATCCAGGAAGATGGTAACTTTAGTTATATGGATCAAAAGCGCTTTAAATCACATTAATTCTTTGCTCTTTAAGGGGTTCGAGTGGAAACCCTTGAACCCGGCTTGGCGCCTTGTTTAAGACGTGGCTTAGCATTACAAAAACTGTTTGGTCTTAAAGGTCATGCTCGCTCTTGATGGGTCCCTAACCATGTGGGAAAACGCACTTGTTCGGGCATTTATTGAGTACTTCTGGGCATTTTTTAAATTCCTGAAGTAACAAGTTCCTTTTTTACAAACGTCGGTATCCCCCTCTCTCTCTCCTCTCTCTCTCCCCTCTCTCTCTCTCTCTCCACACACACACCCCAAAACAACACACACCACACACCACACACAACACACACAATAACAAGTTGAGGAAGGAAGGGGGGGAGCTCCAGAGACCGCCAGAAATATGTAAGACTAACTCAAAATTCAGGGAGGTATTCACATGGAACACAGAGGCTCCCAGAAAACTGAGGAGTTAGGGTGCACCACAAGTACTGGACAAAACTGCACACAATGAGGAGGGGGTGAAGAAATGCTAGGAGAACTAATACCCCCAAGTCGGGGGCCCAGATAATATCTCTCCTTTGGGGCCTAAGGAAGGGGCAGACGCACTGCGTGTGCCTCTAATAACAATCTTTAATAAAACTATCAAACAGGGGGAAATGCCCCGAGGGGAGGGAAAACAGCAAAAGTGTCCAGTTTTTATGAAGGGAAAAGGGCTGCACTTATAAAAGTTAGGGGGAAAAATTACAGGGAAAAGGTGATGAAGCACCTGTACGGAAAGGTCTAATATATGACAACCAGCAAGCTTCAGGGAAGGAAAACCTGCTTCATAACCTATTGGGGTTCTATGAAAAGTAAAAAGTAAGCAGGGAAGAAGGGGATGGGTAGACCGCTCTTCTTGGACGTAAGAAGGCTTTTGTCATAGTTTTCCCACAAGAGGTGGTTGAAAAAAGAGAAAACAGGCAGGAACAGGAACAAAAGACGCAATGGATCAGGGGAAAACCTGACGGAAAGGGAAAAAACGTATGTTGGGCCGATAAGAGGTGTCAGAGTGGGTGCTGTGTCAGTGGGTTCCGAAGGTCAGTCTAGGTCATAGAAGTTTCCTAATGTCAATGAATGACGTTGAAATAATGAGGAGAATACAGGCGGGTAAGGGTCAGGTAAGCCCACAAGGCCTTGGGGAGGGTGCAAGACTGGGCGACAAATGGTTCCCGGGGTTTAAACCCCACAAGTCAAATTATGAAGATGGGGGGAAGGGGCAAGGAGACAAAAACGGAGCACAGCCTAAGAGGTCAAAAGGGTGGAAATTTTGAAGGAAAAGGGTCTTGAGGTAAGAAAACATGCGAGCGATTGCAATCCTGAAAAGCGTTTCCGTCATTCACGGACGTACACCGTGTCGTAGGGCCATAGGGGTATGCCGCCGGGATGGGAAACCCACCGTAAAACACGTCAGGAAATTAGGAAAAGGGCCCAAAGGTTTCAACAAGATAGTCCCGGAAATGAGGGGGTTTTTCCTACGAGGAAATTAAGGTAATTAACCTGACAAAACTGGAAAAAAGGGGAGACATGATAACATAAAATCCGAGAGGAATTTTACAAGGGGGATAGGGACAGAATATTTCGAGATGGAGAGACCCAACGGAAATTTAAAATAATGAGCCCAAATATTTGGAAGTATTTATTTTCCCCTGAGAGCGATGTACTATCCATACATAGCTTTAAGTGATGTTGATGAAGCCGGGTGCAGGAAGAAGTGGGACGCGTAGCGATCATGAAGGGCGGGGCCAGGAGCTACGAAATTTAACCCGAACCACAGTTAAATGAATACACACACACACACACACACACACACACACCACACACCACACACACCAACACCACACACACACACACAACACACACACAGACAACACACACCACATACACCAACACACACATGCACCACACACACACACAAACCAACACACACACAAACCCTACACCACACACAACACACACCACCACAGGATGATAAACTCATGGACAGGAAAAGGGACCCAATACGACCATGAAGAGGTGGGGCCAGGGCTAGACTCGACCCCGCAACCCCAACTAGTGGCACACACAGAGCTATACTAGACATATTTTTTTTTCAAAAGAAGAAGAAATTTTTTAACTAAAAATTTAAAATTTACTCTTGGAAATTTTCTTTTTGGTAATAGAAGACTCAGAGAGAAAAACTAAAGAAAATTATTAAATTATTACAAAAAATAATTTTGCTTTGAAATACTATTTTTAGGGGGACTAAGAGAATTCAATATTTAGTTTATTCCCATATATATAATATATATATATATATATATATATAAATTATATTATATTAAATATATATATAAATATATTATAAAAAATATATAAACCCATCAGAAAAACAGGAAGATAAAAACAGTGAAAACAAAAGGGAGAGCCAAATTTTTATTTAAAATTTTTTAAACTTAAAATTTGTTTTTCCAAGAAAAAATACAAATAAAAAATAAAAGCGTCAAAATTACAAGGAAGAGAAGGAAAGTGGAGGTATTACATAAAAACTGGTGGACGATACCTGAGAAAGTAAAGGAAAATTTGGGACCAATCCTGACAAGAAAGAAAATGAGGGAAAGGGAACTTCATTTTTTAAAAATTTTTTTTTGATCAAGCCTGTTAAATTATAGCAGAGGAATGGAAATTATTCAAGAAAAAAAATGGGGGAGAAGTGTTTGATATAGATTTTAAAAAAAATTTTAAAACAAAAATTTTTTAGGTTTCCAAATTATTTTCATGGAAAACTCTTCAAAAAACTTTCTACAGCAGAAATTCATAAAAAGTGCCACAAAGATTTACTTACCCAACATTTTTTTTAATCTATCCAACGAATAACCCGGGGCTTCCTGGGTATATTTGTTCTTTTTAGCTATAAATGCAAAAAAAAGGCAAAGAAAAAAAAACTCTTTAATTCTTCCCAAGAAAAAAGGTAGAAACGATGAAGAAAAAAGAGCTCCCTGGAAACTGTTGTGGAAACATCCAATACATTCCAGTGCCCCACGAATTAGTCACTCTGGGAACGCAGACGAAAACTTTAAAGGAAAGGGAAGAATATTTTGTTGTTGGGGGTAGCCAAATTAGGTATATGGGAAAGGGGTTTCTGCTTGAAGAAAGGAGGGAAAGAGAGTTTTTTCTTTCTGGGGGTGGGATGGAGGATATTTTAGCCGTCTGGATACATCATGGAAAGGGAATAGAGCAATCTTATTTTCTGCTCAGTGTGGGGCAACGATGTTTTGGGAGACTAGGGTGAGGACCTGATTAGCAGGTAAGGTCAGCAAAAGAAATAAATTTAAAATAAGGGGGGGAACCCCCCTCATATTGGTATTTTGCCAAGGAGGGGAGTTGAAAAGAAATGGTGTCCGGGGAAATTGGGGCAATTGCTGGCTGGGCAAATACTGTAAGAAAAGCGGTAACATTCATTTACAACGGGACCTCTTCCGGCAAAATGACTTATGCTAGGGATGGGGGGTTCACTTTTCAGGTGTGGGGTGGGGGCACGGCAACTGCAGTGGAGGGAGCAGTTAGGGCTTTTAAACTGGGAAAAGTTATGGTATGGGTTTTGGCAGGAAAAAAAGTGAAGTCCGTGTAGTAATATTTCGAGTTTTAGGGGGAATAGTAAAAAAAGAACAGATAATATTGAAAAGCCAGGGACCTTTGGTGATAAGGACAGTAATAGGTTTAATAGAAAAATAGAAATGAGCAGGAAGGGTAAAGAGAAAGGAGAGTCTTTCAATGTTTATTATGCTAATTGCCGTAGTGCTAGGAATAAGATGGACGAGTTGAGATTAGTTGCTAGTGTAGGTAACATTGATGTAGTTGCCTTAACTGAGACGTGGTTTAATTCAAAAACGTCGGGACATGCCTGCGGAATGTCATATTCAGGGTTTTAAATTGTTCCAAGAAGATAGAAGTATTGGGATGGGGGGTGGGGTGGCATTGTATGTCCGAGATCGCTTGAACTGTTGCATAAAAACGGGTATTAAGTCTGAAGTAACACATACAGAGTCTGTTTGGATAGAATTTTCAGAGGGGCATGAAAAACTGATTTTAGGAGTGATATACCGTCCCCCAAACTTAGATAGGGACCAAGGGAAACTACTATGGGAGGAAATTGTTAAGGCCACAAGGCACGATAATGTAGTAATTCTAGGAGACTTAACTTCAGTCATGTTGATTGGAATTTCTTGACTGGGAATTTAGAATCATACGACTTCTTAGAAGTATTTCAGGATTGTTTTTTGAAGCAGTTTGTGACAGAACCTACAAGGGGAAATAACCTGCTTGACTTAGCTATGGCAAACAATGAATCCCTTGTTAATAATTTAGAAATTTCAGAGGAACTGGGTGCTAGCGACCACAAATCAATTACATTTAGCATTGAATGGAAGTACGATAGTAGCGATAACTCAGTAACAGTCCCAGATTTTCGCTTAGCAGATTACGATGGGCTTAGAGAACACTTATCATCTGTTGACTGGGGTAACGAAGAGAGCTATCAATATGACAGTTTTCTGAACACTATAAATGCTGTTCAAAGAGCGTTTATCCCATATAAAGAAATTAGATCAAATAGAAATGACCCAAAATGGATGAATAATAGGCTCAAATATCTACTAGGGCATAAGAAAGGAATTTATAGGCGTATCAAAAGAGGTGAGGGTCATCTTATGAATCAGTATATTGACATTAAGAGGGACATTAAAAAGGGGATAAGAAAAGCTAAAAGGGACTATGAAATTAAAGTTGCTAGGGATTCTAAAACTAACCCAAAAAGTTTTTTCCAGGTCTATAGAACAAAAGTTAGTGATAAGATAGGTCCCCTTAAAAATAACTATGGGCACCTTACTGACAAAGAGAATGAAATGTGCTCGATTTTAAATAATTATTTTCTCTCAATTTTTACACAGGAAGACACTAACAATATTCCAGTAATTAATTTTTACAGTGGGCAAGAAGAAGATAAATTATGTAACATCACAGTCACTAATGAGATGGTTGTGAAGCAGATAGACAGACTGAAGCAAAATAAGTCGCCGGGTCCTGATGAGGTTTTTTCAAGGGTTCTTAAGGAATACAAAATGGAACTCTGTGAACCATTAACTAATATTTTTAATTTATCTCTTCAAACAGGTGTAGTGTCTGATATGTGGAAGATGGCTAATGTAACTCCTATTTTTAAAACAGGGGACAAGTCGTTACCGTCAAATTACCGCCCAATAAGCCTGACCTCAATTGTAGGCAAATTACTAGAGTCAATTATAGCTGAGATTATAAGAAGCCATCTCGATAAGCATAGCTTGATTAATGATACTCAGCATGGATTCACAAGAGGCCGGTCTTGTCTAACTAATTTATTAACTTTCTTCAGTAAAGCTTTTGAGGCTGTTGACCACAATAAAGAATTTGATATTATTTACTTAGATTTTAGTAAGGCTTTTGATAGAGTTCTGCACCATAGACTGTTTGAACATTAAAATGGTATAAAATACCGACAGGTTGTTAGGTGAGACACATATGCAACAGTTAGGTATCTTTATTGTGAAACGTTTCGCCTACACAGTAGGCTTCTTCAGTCAAGTACAGGAAAGGTTGATAGAAGCAGAAGATACTTGAAGACGATGTAATCAGTCCATCACCCTTAAAGTTTTGAGGTGGTCAGTCCCTCAGTCTGGAGAAGAGCATTGTTCCATAGTATGAAACAATATGGAGAAGTGACAGGATGGAGCTTTTATAGCGCCAAGAGGTGAGACGTAGGAGAGGTAAGAACTCAGATGTTGAGAGGTCCCTCTCAAATCCAGTTCTTACCTCTCCTACGTCTCACCTCTTGGCGCTATAAAAGCTCCATCCTGTCACTTCTTCTCCATATTGTTTCATACTATGGAACAATGCTCTTCTCCAGACTGAGGGACTGACCACCTCAAAACTTTAAGGGTGATGGACTGATTACATCGTCTTCAAGTATCTTCTGCTTCTATCAACCTTTCCTGTACTTGACTGAAGAAGCCTACTGTGTAGGCGAAACGTTTCACAATAAAGATACCTAACTGTTGCATATGTGTCTTACCTAACAACCTGTCGGTATTTTATACCATTTTAATGTTCAATCTGTCAGACACTGCAACACAAGGGTATCTTGGTACAGACCTGCAATCAACTTCGGCAACTTCCACTAGTGAGAGGGGTGGATTTGAGAGGGACCTCTCAACATCTGAGTTCTTACCTCTCCTACGTCTCACCTCTTGGCGCTATAAAAGCTCCATCCTGTCACTTCTTCTCCATATTGTTTCATACTATGGAACAATGCTCTTCTCCAGACTGAGGGACTGACCACCTCAAAACTTTAAGGGTGATGGACTGATTACATCGTCTTCAAGTATCTTCTGCTTCTATCAACCTTTCCTGTACTTGACTGAAGAAGCCTACTGTGTAGGCGAAACGTTTCACAATAAAGATACCTAACTGTTGCATATGTGTCTTACCTAGCCCCCCCTTCTTCCTAATCATGTCTATAGCTGTGCTGAACTTTCTAACTAAATCCTCACTTCTACGCTTGCATACATCATTGCCTCCAGCACTGAGGCAAATAATAGGATTGATCCCATTACCGTTCATGATGTTGTCGAACCGGCTAACAATGTCCTCCATCCCAGCCCCAGGAAAGCATACCCTAACAACCTGTCGGTATTGTATACCATTTTGATGTTCATCTTGTCAGACACTGCAACACATGGCATCTTGGTACAGAAAACACCTTGGACAAGCTTTTCAAGTGAGAAGTGTTGGATCTGAGAGGGATATGACCTATCAGAGGCTACATTCTCACTACT
This sequence comes from Cherax quadricarinatus, assembly GCF_026875155.1. Taxonomy (NCBI): domain Eukaryota; kingdom Metazoa; phylum Arthropoda; class Malacostraca; order Decapoda; family Parastacidae; genus Cherax; species Cherax quadricarinatus. The sequence goes on from NW_026505757.1 coordinate 44,208, forward strand.
ACTACTACTACTACTACTACTACTACTACTACTACTCTGCACCTCTCCTTCCGACAGTATTTAGTCTCCGCACTGTCGCTTGATCTTCAGATAGTTCCTGACTATGGAACTGAACTTCTCCAGGCCGAGGGACTGACAACCTCAAATTCTACGACTACAAGGGTGATGGACTGATTACATCGTCTTCACATCTCTACTGTTCCTGCCTACTTTCTGTATTCGACTGAAGAAGCCTACTGTGTAGGCGAAACGTTTCGGAATAAAGTTGTCTAACTGTTGCATATGTGTCTTACCTAACAACCTGTCGGTATTGTATACCATTTTGATGTTCATCTTGTCAGACACTGCAACACATGGCATCTTGGTACAGAAAACACCTTGGACAAGCTTTTCAAGTGAGAAGTGTTGGATCTGAGAGGGACATGACCTATCAGAGGCTACATTCTCACTACTACTACTACTACTACTACTACTACTACTACTACTCTGCACCTCTCCTTCCGACAGTATTTAAGTCTCCGCACTGTCGCTTGATCTTCAGATAGTTCCTGACTATGGAACTGAACTTCTCCAGGCCGAGGGACTGACAACCTCAAATTCTACGACTACAAGGGTGATGGACTGATTACATCGTCTTCACATCTCTACTGTTCCTGCCTACTTTCTGTATTCGACTGAAGAAGCCTACTGTGTAGGCGAAACGTTTCGGAATAAAGTTGTCTAACTGTTGCATATGTGTCTTACCTAACAACCTGTCGGTATTGTATACCATTTTGATGTTCATATATTTGTCCAGTCTCTTCTTAAAGCTACCCAAGGTCCTAGCCTCTATCACCCCACTGGGAAGACTGTTCCACGCTTCTACAACTCTGTTAGAAAACCTGTACTTACCTATGTCCTTTCTAAATCTAAATTTATTCAACTTAAATCCATTATTCCTGGTTCTTACCTGGTTCGACACCCTCAGTACTTTATTAATATCTCCCTTGTTTATGCCCGTCATCCACTTATACACTTCAATGATATCTCCCCTCATTCTACGCCTCTCCAGAGAGTGGAGATTTAAGGCTTTAAGTCTATCTTCATACGGGAGGTTCCTTACACAGTAAATCATTTTAGTCATTCTTCTCTGTATGTTCTCTAATGAGTCTATGTCCATCCTGTAGTAAGGGGACCAAAACTGACCACTATTTTATGTTTAGTTTTAAGTAATAATAACTATGTACTATTATCTTATCTAGTTTTAATTAGTTACTATGTATTAAGATTAGTTTGCCCGAAATGCCTCGGCATGATAGTGGCTATCTTTGTACTTAGAAAATCAAAATTGTAATTATACATTGTAACCTTTACAAAGAAATAAACTTATTATTATTATTATTATTAATATTTTTATTAGTGGGTTTGAGTTTGACAAGGACCTGCCAAGTATGGGCCAGTAGGCCTGTATCAGTGCTCCTCCTTTCTTATGTTCTTACGTTCTACAAATTTATATTGTCTTCATGCGGCAGTTGCCTTCAGCATATTTTCAGAGTCACTGCTCATTCTCATGAGTCAGTAGTTTATATTCTTGTTACTCGCGCTTATCTAGCAACAATATTCATGACTTATTTGGTTCTAGTTATAATGTTCGTCTTTGATATTGAGTTTGTATCGAAATAGCAAACTGCAGTCAGTAGTGAGGAAGAAACCATGGGACAGGTGGGGTTGGAACCAATGGCGAAGGAATCGTAAAACTCCGGGCCAGTGCAATATCGTGAGTCAGTGCTGAAGAAGAGAGACGTTGAAGAACAGAGCGAAACGTTGACAACCGTAAATTAAGGTTTGGTCTGCAAAGTCTGCTGATTCTTGGAAACTTAATTTGCTTGAAACACTCTTTAGCAACGTTATTTGTAAATGTAAATTCAAGGGAGTGTTGCTCTATGGTCGGCTCTGTTACTTGCTACCTTAAATAAATTTGTCACGAGTGCCTGATTACATTTGCATTGCTTAACAAGAAAAAGTAACATTCTGTCTTATTAATTAATCTTTTGTATTAATGCAATTGAAGTGGAAGTTGCACAAACATAAGAACATAATAATGTAGGAACACTGCAGAAGGCCTACTGGCCCATACGAGGCAGGTCCTTATCAAAACGACATCTACCTAAAGCTACTCAAGAAATAACTCCCGTACCCCTTGACACCAATCAAACCCAGCCCCTCCCACTCATATATTTGTCCAGTCTCTTCTTAAAGCTACCCAAGGTCCTAGCCTCTATTACCCCACTGGGAAGACTGTTCCACGCATCTACAACTCTGTTAGAAAACCAGTACTTACCTATGTCCTTTCTAAATCTAAATTTATCCAACTTAAATCCATTATTCCTGGTTCTTACCTGGTTCGACACCCTCAGTACTTTATTAATGTCTCCCTTGTTTATGCCCGTCATCCACTTATACACTTCAATGATATCTCCCCTCATTCTACGCCTCTCCAGAGAGTGGAGATTTAAGGCTTTAAGTCTATCTTCATACGGGAGGTTCCTTACACAGTAAATCATTTTAGTCATTCTTTCTGTATGTTCTCTAATGAGTCTATGTCCATCCTGTAGTAAGGGGACAAAACTGACCACTATTTTATGTTTAGTTTTAAGTAATAATAACTATGTACTATTATCTTATCTAGTTTTAATTAGTTACTATGTATTAAGATTAGTTTGCCCGAAATGCCTCGGCATGATAGTGGCTATCTTTGTACTTAGCAAATCAAAATTGAAATTACACATTGTAACCTTTACAAAGAAATAAACTTATTATTATTATTATTATTAATATTTTTATTAGTGGGTTTGAGTTTGACAAGGACCTGCCAAGTATGGGCCAGTAGGCCTGTATCAGTGCTCCTCCTTTCTTATGTTCTTACGTTCTACAAATTTATATTGTCTTCACGCGGCAGTTGCCTTCAGCATATTTTCAGTGTCACTGCTCATTCTCTTGAGTCAGTGGTTTATATTCTTGTTACTCGCGCTTATCTAGCAACAATATTCATGACTTATTTGGTTCTAGTTATAATGTTCGTCTTTGATATGAGTTTGTATGCAATAGCAAACTGCAGTCAGTAGTGAGGAGAAAAACCATGGGACGGTGGGGTT
>NW_026505758.1:0-18112 GCF_026875155.1 Cherax quadricarinatus
AAACGGGTCGACCTCCCCCTTTGTTTATCAATCGCTGTATCTAGCTTCTCTATTTTTTTTTTCCGTCTCCACCACAATAAATGATAATTTCACTATAGTTGACTGGTGAAAATTTTGGGGAAGGGCGCTTTTTCTGTAGTAATAATTGTTCTCGTTGTGTTATTGCACCGCTGGAAAAACTACAGGTTTATGAAATTACGTAATTTGGGTTTTTCAAGAAAAAGAAACTAATAAAAGTCACTCCACTTCCAAAGTCCCATTATAATATGGTTTTTGCTAAAACAACACTGTTTCTGCTATTCACTGGTTCCTAGATTTTCGAGTACCTAGCGGGCCCAGGAAGATTATTAAAAAAAGCTGATGTGGAAATTTTCTGGCGACTTTGGCACCTCCCTCTATAGGCTTATCACTTCATTTACAATTCACCTGTTTTCAAAGACACTTTACCCTTTATCACAATATATTTGGGAGCCACTGTGTATACACTTACATTGTATACTCAATGTTTTCAGGGGCTTTTTTTCCCTCTGACAAAGTTCAATATTATTATTTTTCCACACGGGACAGGCCTTGTTTCCCCCTTGGCAGTAACTTGCTAGGAAGTGGACAAAAACTTGGGGGCATTCTCAGAAATGCGTGCCTTGGTGGTTCCCTGCTTGTGTTTGGGGAGTAGTTTGAAATCGCTGCATGGGGCAGGTACCGGTAAATGAACCACGAGAGACTCCTTGATTTTAAACAGAAGTGTGCGATTGCCCCCGGACCCGTGACGTAAATGCACTTGGGCGAGATTATTTTCCCCACCATCCCTCTGCTTCCTTATGAGTGCGTCTGGAAAGTACGACAACGAGTGGTAAAAAATTTTTCCCGACCGGCTCCCGTTCTGCGGGTTGCCGGTGTTGATATAGAAAACCCCTAGATGTTGCCAAAGAAATTTGGGAATATCTGGTTGTATTCTCGGGACTCCCTTATGCCCCCCCATTTTTTCCTCAAATCTGCAGAGAGTTAAAACCCCTTTGGGTTTTTTCTCTCAGAGAAAAAACGTTAATGTGCCTTTTACACTTCAAGAACGGGGCAACCTCTCAGCTTGTCGTCATCGGAAACTGGGCCGACGACATTCGTATTCTATGCTCAAAATTTACATCAGTCAGCCTTGCGTCCTATTACGCCTTTACAATCTTATTTGGTCACAAGGAGTTCTTCCACAGCTGTGGAAATCCCCCATTGTTCTCCCTTTCCGCAAACCAGGCACTACGGGACATGAAACCTCCACTATCGTCCCATTGCTCTTACCAGTGCAGTTGCAAAGTAATGGAAACCCCTAGTAAATAGACGTTTAGTGTGGTATTTAGAGACACACAACAGTCTCTCACTCGTCAATATGGCTTTCGTAAGGGACGTTCTACCATAGCCCCCTTACTACACTTGGATACGTATGTTCGTAATCCCCTTGCGAATAACCATCAGTTATTGCCATATTTTTTGACCTTGAGAAGGCATATGACAAAAACTTGGAGGTATAATATTTTACCCCAAGCCCACTCCTTAGGCCTTCGAGGCAATCTACCACCCTTAAGAACTTTTTAACTGACAGGCATTTCCGTGTTCGGGTTAATAATGTGCTTTTCCCCGGACTTTACCCAAGCTGAAGGTGTCCCAGGGATGTGTTCTGAGCACAACACTTTTTTCTCCTTTCTATTAATGATTTGGCCTCTAGTTTCCATCAAATATTGGTCATCACTCTATGTTGATGACTTCGCTATTGCCTGTGCAGGCGCTGACTGTCACCTCATTACAGTTTCTCTCCAACATGCAGTCGACCGTGGTTTCCAATTGGGCCACCACACGTGGGTTTTTAAAATTTTCCAGCACTAAAAACCCACCAAATTACTTTCACTAGACGCTCTGTCATCTCCGATCATCCTTTGTACCTCTATGGCTCCGTATCCCCGAACGTGATACAGTAAGTTTCTGGGCCTCCTCTTTGATCGTAGGTTACCTGGAAACCTCACATTTCCTCTCTGAAGGCAACTTGTCGCAGCGGCTGAACCTTCTTAAACCCTTGCTCATCTTTCATGGGGAGCTGATCGTCGAACCCTCCTTCGCCCCAATTCCCCCTTTTTTATTAAAACTTGATTAGGGGGACCGGGATCAATTCACGGCTTTCCCCCTGCTACTCTCTCTAGCCTTAACCCCATTATCCCCAAGGTTTACTTTTAAATCCCTTTTTGGTGTTTTTCCCGCTCTTTTCTGTGGGAAGGACCCCTCTATGCGAAGCGAACTTTCCCAACCCTTTTTCCCCGGCCCGCCGTGATCCCCATTGCCTGCACTACTATGTACGCTCTCATGTTTCCCCAAAAAACCCTTTCCTTTTAGAATGGTCACTATATTATTTAGACTTTCTTTATTTGTTCCCCCGCCCCTGTTCACTCCGTCCCCTTCTCTCTTCCCCTTTCTTTCGCTTTTTCTTCTCTTCAATCCCCCTTTTCCCTTTTTTACATTTTGTTTCTCATTTTTTCCCTACCCCCCGGGGAAAGGGTTCCAGCTTTTGGGAGTTGCTTTTCTCCCCCCCTTGTCGAAACCCCAAACTTTTTCCAGTCGTTTCCCCGCTCTCTTTTTTCTTGACCACTTTCACTCTTTTTCTCAGGGCCTTTTCCCTGTTTTTCCCCGGGGGGGCCCTCTATTTTCTTTTTGCCCGGTTTTTGGATTCGCAGCAGTGTTTCCGGCAGTGTCGTAAAAGGGCTTTTTCTATCTTCGGTTGTTTTTTACTGTGAATTATATGCCATCCTTACAGCATTTAAATCTGTTTTTCTTCTATGCCTTTTGTCTTTCATTTGTGGGGTTCCAGACCCCCTTTGTGCTTTTCGGGTATACAAAAATTTGATACCCCCCCCCCCTTAGCCCTCCGTATCCAACTTTGGCTACGCCCCCATCTTTCCAAGCAAAAAGATATTGCTTTTTTTGGGGCCCTGGTCATTTTGACGTAAGGAAAAATGAACAAGGCGGGGAACCTGCTGCGGGTTTCAGCAGCACATAAACCTCCCAGTTTCTTATAGAGGGTATTCCTTTTTCGGCCCTTTTTTGCTGCAATATTTTCCCAAACCTTTCCCCACACCCGTTGGCAACAACTTTTGGTCTACTATGCTCGGCAAAAAACTTCAATCAAATTTAAACCCGGGGGTATAGGGTTACTGGCCGTCTTCTTATCGTCAGTTTTGAGGTTGGGGAAACCTCTCCCGTCTTCGCATTGGTTTTTCTGTCTTATCTTGGTTTTATCTAGGGAGAGGGGGTTTTTTCCCCTTTTCTGTGGAATTCCCAAAATTTCCCATTATCGGTCAGCCACATTCTTTTGGGCTGCCCACTTTATCAACGGCACGCGAATTTCCCTCTGTCGTCCCGTCTTCGCTCCGCTGCTCTCTCTTTCCCTTCCCTTCTCGTGTTTGGAAACCACCTTTCACCGGACTCTTCATTGACTTTTTGACAGCAAAGACTTATTTCACAAATTTGATCCCTTCAGCCCTTTCTATTTCATTTCTTGGCCCCCTTGCCCCCCGTATTTACCCCCGGCCCTGCTTTTTTTGGGTAACCTCTGATCACCCCTTCCTCCCTTCTCCCATCCAATACCCTCGCTTCCTTCCCTCCCCTCGGCGGGGTTTAGCCCTTGGGGCTTAGCGCTTTTTTTTTTTTTTAAAATTAAAAATAATGTAGTGAAACATTAAATTTGTGTCAGGGGGAAGGGCCCTCGGGAGAAGAAAGACGCTGGGGGGTGTTGTTGCGACGCAGAGACAAAGGGTGTCTTTTTGGGAGCAGAGCTTTCATTAGGATGTCGTGGGAACCCGGGATTGATTTTTAATTTATTATTTTTTTGGGTTTTTACTTATTTTTTTATTTCCCCCCCTTATAATATATATATATATATATTTATATATATATATATATTATATTTATATATTATATTAAATATATTTTTAATATAACATATTTTTATATTTTATATAAAAATGACATTTAGTTTTCTAAAAGTTGTACCTGTTTTGTAGGGTCATTAATTTTTTATTTTAAGGAAGCTAAAAAATTTATTATTGAAAAATTGTTTGCTTTCAAAAAATCTAGACCAAAGATTGTGTTTTATTTTAAAGATTTTTTTAAATGAAATTTTAAAATGTTTAAAATATTTTGTTTTCTTGTGTACCCCGAATTTTATTAAAAAAGGGAGAAAACCCACCAATAAGTTTTTTTTTTTTAAATAGCCCCCAATTTTTTAAAAGTCGAAGCCAATCGGATGAGCAAAACCCAAAAACAAAGTTGGAAAAAGAAAAAAAAGGGGAAAATGATTTTGGGAGGCAACTTTTAAAGGGCCCCTTCGGGGATAACTCCCTCGGTCCCCAGTGAAAACACTCCTCCAAATTTTAAAAGACCCTTCATGACTTCTTTTATTAAAAAAAATTTATAAAAATATTGTGGATGTCTGGGGGCCGGAGATTAGGTAATGATGCTGTTCCTTTTTTGTAATTTTTGAACGCGGGACAATAATGAACGTTTAAAAAGAAAAAAGAAAAAAGGTTTAAATTGTTTTGTAATTTTGGCCCGGACAAACTGTTGTAAGGAGGGTTTAAAGTATACTATGTACGAGGCTTTTAAAAATTTTCCTATACGAAAGTTTTTTTTTAAAGAGAGAACGGGCTGCATAACCGGGGCTTTCAATGAAATACAATTTAAAAAAAAAGGAAATAGTTGGATTTGTGATGTATTTTTGTGAAAGTTTTTCACTGTTTGTTTTATACACAAAAAAAAATTTGTACATTAAAATTTTTAAACGGACAAACAAAACTGTTTTGAAAAAACTTTTTTCTTTTTAAATTTCCCTGTTTTTCCACCACCTAGGGGGGAAACATTAAAATTTACAGATTGCAGAATTTGATTGCAGAAACCCTTGCCATGACTGGAAAACACGACGCCTAAAGCGTAGAGTAATTTAATCATCACCCCGGGAAACCTTGGGGGAAACTACTTAAATGTTTTATTTCAGCGAGTTTAAAAAAAAATTGAAAGATACAGGGGGAAAGGGTTTTAATTAGTAAAAATAGTGGGCCAAAGAGTAGCAAATTTGAAATGCATTTTGGGTCTTTTGGGCCCGTGAAGTTAGTTTTTTCTTTATCCCCAAAAATTCATTTTTTCCCAATACAAATTCCCCAAGAATTTTTCGGGGATCGGTGTTACGAGGGTTTGGTGGTGCTGTGTTTGTGGTGAGGGTTTGTTGAGGGTGGTGGGGGGGGGTTGGTGGAAGGGGGGGGGGGTGGGGGGGTTGGGTGGGGGGGGTGGTGGTGGGGGGTGGGGGGGGGGGTTTTGGTGGTGGTGGTGGTGGGGGTGGTGTTGGTGGTGGTGGGGAGGGGGGTGGTGGTTTGGGGGAAATGGTGGTGGTGCAGATGGTGGTGGCCCAACGGTCTGAGGGGGGGTAAGGGGGTTGGGGTTTGTATTAGTGGTGATGGTGGTGGCCGCCACGGTGTGTGGAAAGAAAAAGGGGTTGTGGTGGTGGTTATTGGGGTTTTTTCCCGGGGGTAAAACCCCCCCGCGCCCCGGGGTCCATACCGGGGCCCCCCCCGGGTTTGGATCAGGGCCCTGAAAAACCAGGCTTTTAAATGGGGGCCGCCCCAAAAAGCCCAAACTTTCGGGGCCCACAGCCCCGGCTGATCAAAAGGATTTTGGGGAATCTGTCCAGCTCTTCTTAAAGGCACCCGGGGGGTTTTTTGGAAATTTTCCCCAAAATGCTTGATGGTTGTTTTCGCTGCCTGCCCGGTAGAGTGGGGTTGTGCTTGCCCCCCTTGCTGTTTGTAGGTGAGTTTACCTTTTTCAGTTTCCTGGCTGCAGTGGTTTAAAGTGCTGTCCCCGCCTCTGCTAAAAACATAGGTGCACTGTGATTGTAAAGATGGCAGTTGGTCGAGACCCCGGGGAAAAAATACTGTAGGCATTGGCTTTTTAAAGGAACGTTTAACGCCTTTTTCCCTGCGAAAAAGTCTTATTCCCAAAAGATCATCCGGGGGGACTTTGGAATACAAAAAATAGTGACTTGTTTTGGTTTTGTAGCATTGAAAAGAGGCCAAAGAATTTTTTTAAAAACTATCAGAAAGGTTTATGAATCGTTGTCCCCCTTTGTTTCAGGCGTAAGTTTAAAGGCGCCCACACCAGCTGTCAGGGAAAGAATGATAAAAATGTTTACGGCATTAAAAGGTGGATCAAGTTTACGAAACCGTTCCCCTTTGAGGGGGGACGAGGCGGATATAAGGAAAGTTTGAAGATATATGGGGCGGTGAAATTATGTAAAACTTTGGTCGTGGGCGGAGGGGGCCTATGCTGGTTTTCCGAGCTTCTTTAAACCAAAAAATGTCTTTGAGGCCCCCAAAATCCCTTTCCTATGGTATCAAAGATTTCAGGAGCAGGAAAGGGGTTTTTGTACCCGGACAACGCCCATACTCCCGCCTATGTGGGAGTATGATCACATTCGGCAAACCTGTGACAAGAAAAGAGTGTTCCCGGGAATTTTTTGGGGGACGCGCACCCCTTTAGCTTCAAAGGTGGCGGTAAAGAAACAAACTGGGGATGGGGGGCTTTTGGTGTTTTGTGGGCGAGATGTGGATGGGGGCACACAGGACTGGCGGTGGTTGGAGTCCCCCCCCCAGCTGCTGATGGGTTTCTTTCCCCTTTTGGGGATAGGGAGCAGCAGAAATTTAAAGGGAAAAGGGGTTTTTGGGACATTGGGGAAAGGAAATTGGGTTGGGGTTTTGAAGACTCACCGCCGGGAAAAGGGGACGTTACTTTTTGGTGCGTGGAGTCATCGGAGAGTCGTCGCTTCCAAAAAGTCGGAAATGTGTTTAATTTGGGACGGATGGTATTTGGGAAATTTCGTCCGTTGAATCATTAAAACCCCTTTTCAAAGGGGGGGGGAGGTTTTATCGAGAGGCGCATCGACCAAGGGAAATTTTGTAACATGAATGTCACGAGAAAGAGGGCGGCGGGCATCAGGGTTCTGTTTCGTCCTTTCACCTGCACAAAGGCCCCCGGGAATCAGACGAGGGGGAAAGTGTGAAGCTAGTGGGGTTTGGTTTTGGTGGGAAACCATGATGGAGGCCCGGGAAAAAGGGGGGGAAAAAGGGGAAAAAGACTTGAAGGTTTCAAACTTAAATTAAAACTCTGGGGTTGTAAAAAGTGTGAGGGGGGAAAACAGGGGTGGGAAAAAAATTTAAAAGGCCTTAAAGGGGTTTGTCTGTTTTAAAATTAAAAGGGTTATGTAGCGGTATGAAGAGATTTGGGTTTTGTAAAATTTTTTTTAATAAATCTAGGTGGATGTTTTGGGGTTTCCCGCGGAGCAAAAATTTTAAAGGGGTAGGGGTTGGGGGGTGGCCCGGGTTTTGAGTAGTTTCCCTGCCATTTTTCCTGTCTAAAAAATGGTGGGGGGGAAATTTTTTTAAGGGGCGAGCCCCTTTGTTTTGCCCGAGAAGCAGGGAGGAGGGGGAAAGGGAAAGGTTGATGTGGATGGGTGGTGGGGGGTTAAACGGTTTTTTGTTTTTTTGTGAGTGTGTATGTGCCAGCAGAAAAAAAACATAAAGGGGAAAGAATGTTTTGGGTTTTGTGAGGGTCTTGTGTTTTTCTTAAGTTTCACTGCCCGAGGTGGCAAAAGTTTTTGGGGGGGACTGGATAGTGTAATCAGGGGGGTGATGTGGGCCCCAAAAAAAGGGTGGAAAACATACTGTTTTGGCCCCTTTTGGATTTTTTTTAAAGGGGTGTTAGGTTACCTGTGCCTTTGGGGGGGCGGTTTTGGAAGGGTAATTTACGTTTTGGGTTTGGGGTGGAAAATTTTCTGCGAGACTAGATAGGGCCCTTTTAGGGTTTTGGGGTAAAAACTTTCAGTCTGTTGGGTTCCCAAAGTCAGATTTATTTGGGGTGGGGGTTGTGGGGTTTTGGGGGGGCCCGGGCTCGCGGCCTTTTTGTAGTTTTTGGGTTTTAATTTTAAATGTGTTAGGTGAAAGGGGGTTGGGGGTTTTTAAATCCTATGGGGGGCTTAGTGTTTGGATGAACCCGGGGTGGATTTAATTTTGCTGGTGGGATAGGGGTTGCAAAAAGGGAAAAGGAAATTTGAAAGTTTTTTGTGAGAGGAAAGGAAAAAAGTATTAATAAAATTTTAAAAAATTTGGAATGGCTAAAATATTTTGAGGTTGGTTAAGAGGTTGTATGGTTTGGGGTTTGGGGGGGAATAATTTTTCCATGGATTAAATAGCTGAAATAAAAAGGAGGTTGGGGTTTGGAAAATTTAAAGGTTTCAAGTGTAAAGGGGGCAGGGAAGGGTGGAAGAAATGCTTTGGGGCGACAAAGCCGTAAACGTGTGTTTTGGGCATCAAAAACAAAGGCAGGGGGGGTGAACAGCTATCCCCCTGTTTTGAAAGGGAACGGAGATGGTTGGGAATTTTAGGCAGGGCGGAGATTCGAAACACGAAAGGGGGGGATTTTGTGTATGCGGGAGAATTGGTTCGAGAAGTCCTTTGGAAAAAGTTGGGGGGGGGGGGTGACGTTGGGATTGGAAAGGGTGTGTACGTATGTGATGTGGGAAATTTTGGGAAAAAGTGATGAAAGGTTTTTGGTGGGCCCATAACGGCAGAGGAAAAAAGGAAAGCGGGAAAGGGGGAAAGAGGAAGGGGGGGGAAAACGCCCCCGGGGATTGACGGCCCGGTTTGAATTTTTTTTTACCCCCTTTGGAAAGTTAATAAAGGGGGTTCATAGTTTGGGTTTTTTAAACGTATAAGGAGAAGGGGTAAGTTGGGTGAGAAAACAGGTAACAGCGGTTTTTTTGTTGGTCCCCAAGGTCCAAAGGGGAAGCCTTCCCTTTTGGGGGTACCGAGCCTTTTCAAATGATGTGTGCAGACTTTAAAGTGTTAGCAAAAATTTAGGTAATAGGTTTTAAATGTGGTTTTGGGAAAAAGGGGGTGTCAAAATCTCAGGTTTTGGGGTTTCCGGGAAGGCGATGTTGAAGGACAGGGTTCTGGTCCTTTTTTGGAAAACTAAGGGTGGGGGTGGAGGGGGGGCTTTGTTGGCTCTTTGATTGGCAGGGGAATTTTGATTGTGCAAAGGGGAGCTTTGCGGTTTACTTTGGAGGGCAGGGGGTTTTGGGGGGGGGAAAAATTTTCGAGTGGGTTTTAAAAACTTGTACAAAGGGGGGGAAATGAGGGGTACAGGGTTTAAAGGGTGTATGGGAGGAAAAATTTCAATGGGTAGAGGCCCTTGACCCGGGATGCCCCCCTTTTCCCCAAAATTGTTTGCGGTTTACAAGGGCCCTTTTTTAGAATGGTTTTTTGCCCGCTTATGTACGCCTTATGGGGAAGTGTGGGGGGGGGGGAAGGGTTTGGGCCCGGGGTTTTAAATTTGGGAAGTTGGGCTCCCTGTTTCTCATTTTGTGAAGGGGGTGTCAATGGGAGTTTGGGGCGAGGGGTTTTGGGGAATTTTTGGGAAAGGGGCCCCGGGTATGCAGGGTTTTAAAAAGTGGATGTAAAGTGAAAGGGGGTTGGTTTTGGGTGGGGGGTTTTGGGGGGGAGATGTAAATTGTTTAAAAAATGGGCGGTTGTCTTTTTAAAAATTTTTGGTATTATTTTTTTTAAGGGGTGAATGGTTGAGGCCGGGGGAAAAATGGATAGGTTTTTGGAAAAAGGGTTTGTGGGGCGTTTTGGTTTCTGAACCCCCCGCACCTAAATCTTTAAAAGCGAGTGATAAATCGAAAAAAATTTTTTTTTATAGTAAAATTTTGGATGTTTAGCTGTGTTCCAATTACGGGACAGCGATTGAAGGGGTTCTAAGGCAGGGTGTACAAAAATTTTTTTGGGGGGGTTACGTTTTTGAAAGGTTACGGGGGGAAAAATTGTTAAAGTTTTCCCGTAAGGTTTGGGGGGGGGTTTGGGGTTTTTGATTTGAGCGGAGGGGCCCAAATGTGTGTTTATTAAATTGGAAGGTTTTGGGGAGGGTTTTTGAAAAGTGGGGAAATTGGGAAGGGTAACGACAGGTGGGTTTGTGGTTCGAGGAAAGGAGTTGAGGGGTTTCCCAAATCGTTTTTTAAAATACATAGAACATGAGAACTAAAAAAGGGGGGAAAAACCCGCAGGAGGTGCTGGCCCCTATAGGGGGGTCCCCTTTTCATTTTATTTTCCCCCTAACCCAAAAAAACATTTGCTAACCCAATTTTAAGCCACCCAAAATTTTTCTCTGATGTGAAACCCACTCAAAAACCAACCCCTCCCCCTCATGTACTTATCCAAATAGATTTGGAAAAAAAACCCCCTCCCAACTCAATTAAACCCAAATAGGGAGGGCTGTTCCACTATCAACTACCCTGAGGGCTGTGATGTTGGTTTGGGGGAATGAGAAAGGTTCCCTGTAAGGGTTTTTTGTAGGTTACTTGTAGGTAGGTGCGTTTATCCCGTTGAGGGGGTTTTTTCCCATGTATGGTGGAAAAGTATTTGGTTTAGTTTTTTGTAAAAAGAAGTTTTTAAAACCTTTGGGGGCGTGAAGGGGGAAAGGTTTTTGTTTTCTGCAAGGGATCCTTCCCTTGGTGGAATTTTAGGAAAAGGGAAAAGGGTTTTAGAGGGGGGGGGTGTGGTATTTTGTGGGGGGGTTTTAGACCCCCGCCTTTCCCCCTTCCCGTTTAATTTTGTGAAAGGGTTGAGGGGGTTAGGTGGGTTGGGTTTTTTAGGGGGGCTACAAAGGGGGGGGGGGGCCCTGGGGGGTCGGTTTGCGTGCTTTTAAAATCTAGATAGGGGGGGGTTGAAGGGGGGTGGGCATAAGAGCTTTAGATTATATTTATGGTAGATTATTTTATATTTTGGGCGGATAGTGGGGGAGAAGGAAGGGTTTTTGCGGTAAAGTTCTATCGTACGATGTGTCGTAACAGATTTGTTTTGGGAGGAGGTGGGCCCGGCTTTTTCAGGGAAAGGGGAAGAATTTCTAACGTTAGGGGAAATTTTGTAAATCTGTGATTGATAATGAGTGAGGGGAAGGGGTTTTTTATAGGTGGGGGGGGAGTTTAAAGGGGGGCCCAGCGGCCCCGCCTCCTTTGGGGGGGGGGGGGGGGGGGGGGTTGAGAGTGTTTTGAATGTGGGACCTTTATGGATCCCAAATGTGGATGTAGGTCAAGGTTCGTTTATGTTAGATAAAACACTTTTTAGAATGTAGGGTATAAAAATAGTAGATTTTTTTTTTTGTTTTAATTTTTATGTGGATCAGTTTGGGTTTAAAATTTTTCTTTAGGAAAAAAGGTTTTTTGCGTTTTGAAGTGTGTTTTGTTTTTTATTTATGTTAAATGCTGGGTCTTTGATGTTTAGATATACCCCTTTTATGCCCGTTTTTTTTTGTGGGATTAAATGCCCTCTTATTTTAAAGTGTTTTTGGAAAACTTTTTTGTGTGTGTGGGTGTTGGGGGGTGGGTTTGTTTGTATAATAATATTTAAAATTTTTTATATATTTTTATTTTTTATATATATTTAATAATATATATTTTATTTATATATATATTTCCCTTTCTATTTTATTGAGCCTTTGTCATGGGGCAGACGGGTTTTTAATACTTTTTATATGTATGATTCGATTTTTTTTTTAAAGTTTATTTAAATTTTGGTCTGTACCCTGATACGGTTTGGTTTTCAATGCCCAAGTTCTTTATGTTAAAGTTTTAGGGCTGTATGGTTTTCAGACATATTAAAAAGTTTTGTGACTAGGCCATTTGTGTCAGAGATTTTGGGTTTTTTAAAGGGTTTTTTGTTAAAAGTATAGAGCTTCAGCTTTTTTGTTCTAAGCTGTATTTTTTTCCCGGGTTTTTCGATGTTGGTATATGTAAAACTGTATTGTTAGGAATTTGTAGTAGATGTTGTTTTGTAAGTTATGTGTTAGGTTTTTTTTTTTTGATTTTAAAGCGAAGGAAAGGGAAATTTTAAATGATATAAAAATTCTTTGTTTTATTTTATGTTCAAAATGTATTGGGGCCCCTTTTTCGTTTTCATGTTATTGTACAATTTAAAATATATGCAAAGGTTTTTCATCAAAGAATGTGTATTTTTTGTTAATTTATGACCCGGGACAGAAATTTTTTTTTGCTATGTTCTTTCCCCGTAAATTTTTTTGGTTTTTTTGGCAGCAATATCTTGCCCAGCATATAGGTGCCAAACCGTTTGGCAGTTTTAAATTTATTGAGAATTTCCCTACTGTTTCTTTATTTTTTATGTTAAAAAAGGGATTTGGGTTTTAAAAAAAAATATAAAAAAAAAAATTTCTTGTTTGGGGGGCTGTTGAAAAAGTCTTGGGCCCCGGGACCTTATGGTGTTTTCTCTTAGTGTACCAAAGGCCCCCCCTACTTTTTTAAATTGGGGGTATTTTGCATCGCCTGCCCAAAAGATTTGTGTTTTGCAGTTTTGGGATGTTCCCTTTAGGAAATTTTCCAAAGGGGGAAAATTTTGTTTTTATCTTCTCCTGCGTTCCCGGGAGTACAAGTGAATCCAAGCGTTCCCCGCAAATTAAGGTCTTGAAAGATCTTTACGTTTTCAGTTTTTAAAGGAAACTCTGTAAAACCCCTCTAGATCTGCTTTTTTTCCCAAAACCCCTTTGAAGGGGGATGTTAATGTCAGCAGTATTCCAGCCTAGAGGGAAAAATGAAATGGTTATCATTTGGGGGTTGGGATTCCGTTTTGAACGTTCTCATTTTTCCCCCACATTTTCTTTGCAAATTGTGATCGTGGCATGTTGTGATCCTTGAAAGTGAGTTCCCCAGGGAAATTTCTACTCTCAAAGGGCCCTTACTTTTTTTTTTCCCCTTTTTTGTTTTGGCCCGATTTTTTAGATATCTGTTTTAGTTTTTTTATCTCCTCCAGTTTTTCCCTAACGGAAAAGTTTGGGGGAATTTTTGTTTTTTCCTTTTTTTGAACCCCATATTGTTTTCCCTTGACCCCCTGGAAAAATTTGTTTATATCTTTTTTGGAGGGTTTAAAACCCCGTCCTCAAACAGATGACAGCCTCTTGCTGATTTCCCAGTATCATCCCCAAAGGATGGGAAAGGTGCTGTGGTTTTTTATCTCTATGTCTGGTATGAGGATGAGGAAAAAGATTGGGGGGGGTGAGTTACTGTTTCCTTGTGGAGTGGCTTTCACTTTGGACAGCCCCCGATTTAAATCTGTTGGGCCACTACTCTTTGGTTCGATTTGTAAAGGGAAATTGAAGATTTCCCCCCCCACTTTCCCCGTTATTCCTTTAGTGCGTATTTTGTGCGCTATTATGCCATGATCGCATTTGTCAACGCTTTTGCAAAGTTGTGTATATTCTCTCATTCTGATTTTCTTCCGTGCATCCAAGGCCATTCATAGTGACCCATTTAGTGTGAGGGGCAGGAGCGACCTGCCCTGAACCATGTTGCCCTGGTTTTGTGCAGATTTTGGAACCCCAGGTGATTTGCAATCCTGCTTCTTAGCGCTCTTTAAAAATTTTTTTTTTAATGTGGGACGTCAGAGCTATTGGGTTTATAGTTCTCAGCTAATGCTTTGCTGCCACCTTTATGGAGTGGGGCTTTATCAGTTGTTTTAAGTGACTGTGGAATTTCACCCATGTCCAGGTTTCCTCCTCCATAGTGTACTTAGGGCACACGGAGAGGGTTTCTTGCAGTTCTTAATGAATACAGAGTTCCACGAGTCTGGGTCCTGGGCTGAGTGCATGGGCGTGTTGTCAATGGCTTTCTCGAAGTCTATCGGAGTTAGGGTAATGTCGGAAATCTGGATACATTTATGGAGTTTTGAGGCTCATGAAGAATTCATTTGGGTTGTCGATCCTCAGACTGATTAGTGGCTCACAAAACACAGAGTCGTACTGGGATTTCAGTATTTCACTCATTTCCTTGTTGTCATCTGTGTAAGTCCCACCCTGTCTGAGTAAGGGCCCGATACTAGATGTGGTATTTGCCTTGTTTTTGGCATATGAAAAGAAATATTTCAAATTTCTTCAATATCACTAACAGCTTTTAAACTCCTCCTGTCTCTCCTGGTTCCTGTAAGAGTCATTTAACTTAAGTTCGATAGTTTTTCCCCTTCCCTGGTCAGCGCCATCTTTCGTGTATCAGATATTCTAGCACTCCCGAGGAGCTCAGTGACTCTTCGTCGTCTTCTGTCGAGGGAGCGTCTTTCTCTCTCCAGTTTACTCCTGCTCTTCTTTTTTCTTTGGGGAATATGCCTAGAACAGCTTCAGCTGCCAGGAAGTTGATCCTTTCAAGGCACTGGTTTGGATCCATGTCTTTTAGATATCTTCCCAAATGTTTCATTTTGGACATGGTTTAACTGGTCTCAAGATGTTCTTGTTGTTGAAGTTGTATTTTGTGGGGGACCCTTCACGGGTACAGCATTCTGCTGATCAGGACCCCTATGCATGTACGTTTGGATTTCGATTAGGTTGTGATCAGAGTTAGTTGTTTTTTACATTCTTATGTCTCTTATCAGGTCCTCATTATTTGTGAAGAAAAGGTCAAGTGTGTTTTCTAGGCTTGTTGGCCCCATTATCTGCTGGTTTAAAGGGGTGTGTTTTTTTGCAGAGACTTAGTAGCTGTGTGTGTGTGACCTTTCATCTGCGCTCCCTCCGGGGGATTGTTTCATTAGTCGCTACATTCTTCCATTTTGTATGCCTTAGGTTGAAATCACCAAGCAGTAAGAGTTTGGGGATGGAGCTGGAAGGCTTTCCAGACAGTAATTTCAATTTTCAGTAGCTGTTCCTTGAACTGTTGGGAGGTTGCATCTGGTGGCTTATATACAACCACAATGACTAGGTTTTGGTTCTCGATCTTTATTGATAAACTTCAACTACCTCATTTGTGGCATTCAGCAACTCCGTGCGATGAGGGACTCTTTGACATTACAGGCCAACCCTCCCTTGTTGCCTGTTCCTTCTGTGCATCTAAAAAGGTTGAACCACTAATCCATATTTCATTGTCAAAGTGATTTTTGTGTGAGTCTCTGTGAAAGCTGCAAACATTGCTTTTGATCATCTAGAAGTCCACTGAAAAAGGTATTTTGTTGTTGGGGGATGGCTTAAGGCCCTGTATATTAGCAAATATGAACAAGGGTTTTATTTTGTATTTGTTGGGGGGATTTTGTTATTGGCATCAGTAGTTGTAGTTCTGGAGGGCCGGCCACGGGTGGCCAATGGCTGCACCTCCAGTCCAACAAGGCTCCAAGGTGGTGGATTTTTTTTTGTTATTTCCTTCCATTTTCTTTTTCCGTTTCCTGCCAACTAAAAAATCACCTGGAGTTGGGTTGTCGTAGCTACTATTGTTTGTCTTGTTGGGTCTGTGCCTCCTGGTCCCTTTTAGATGGTATGCAGGGCACTCGATGTTGTAACACTGCTTCTGGAGGACCGAGGAGTGACACATTCTTGGGTGAAAGAAAGTACAGGAAGAAGAACGACACACTCCTTTAGACAGGAGGTGCTATATTTTTTTTGGATGCTCAAAGTTGCATGTCTCATTTTTTTCCTGATATTCCATGTCTTACAAATGCCCAAGCATAATATTTGCACAAATTCACCTTTGGTTGAGAATTGTTGGGAGGTGTGTTGTCAATTTCTGCAGGTTCTGGGACTGCACTATTATCCTCAGTATCGAAGCCAAGGCCACCCCGTCCTGGATTCCATCTACTTTCCTCATAGAGGAAGGAGGAGACTCCTCTCCTACATCTGTACTGTGGGCCACGGTCTTGTGCAATGATGGTTGTATATTTATGGTTTTAGTGGTGGTTGTGGTAGGGTCCCTAGTAGAGTCTGGGCTGGCAATAAGGCTGGGGGCTGGGACTGAGTCAGCACTGGGCTTGGGGCTGAGCCTGGGCCAGCACCAGCACTGTGGGTATTAGTGCTATGACTGGGGGATGGGTCTGGTTTAGCACTATGTGGGTGACTAGATAGTTTCGAGTCATCTGTTGTGGTATGGGCATTCTGCAATTTTTGATTCACTATTTCTTTCTCCCATGTTTTATATATTTTTGGTAGACTATCCAAGAGGTCATCTTTGTTTTCTTGATTATTTTTATCGTTTATTACTCTCCTTAGCACCTTTCTGATACCTGTCCAAAGTTCTACAACTTTATTGCATAACCAGAAACAGCTTACTAGTTTGAGGTCATTTTTTGAGGCTGTATTTAGTCTAGTACAAGAGATATGGTGTTTGGAAAAGCATAGGTTGCATGTGATTCTAGATTTCCTTCCAAAGATTTTTTTTATACATCCCACAGATATGCTGTGCTGACATCCTGTCTGTATCTTACTACACTCTGTATGCCACGGAAGAAAACTGATTTCCACTTTACCTTTCTCTCGCTGGTGCCAGAATATGCAAGATGTATTTATACGAACAAAGTTTGCAGCATGTGAGTGGTGGGTGTAGGGTGGATGGGTAGATAATTGGTAAGGGTGGGTGAATATGGGTGGCCTGAGTGGCAGCCTGCAGTGATGCCAGATGTATGTTATGCACTTCTGACGTGGGATATCACATTCAGTCTAAACCATTTCCATTATGTTAATCACTATCCTTGTGTTGTACTGCTGATAATTTTGGTTTTCTACGTCTTTCTGTTATGTCTCGGTATCCTAGTCTATTCGTTATAAGTGATAACTCAAGCCTATGTAATGGTAGTGATAGCCGCCACGGTGCTGATGATGGTAATGAGGTTGTGGTGATGGTAGTGGTAATAGTAGTGATGGTGGTGGCCGCCACGGTGCTGATGGTGGTAGTGGGGTTGTGGTGGTAGTGGTGGTGGTAGCCCCCACTGTGCTGACGGTGGTAATGAGGTTGTGGTGATGGTAGTGGTAATAGTGGTGATGGTGGTGGCCGCCACGGTGCTGATGATGGTAGTGGGGTTGTGGTGATGGTAGTGGTAATAGTAGTGATGGTGGTGGGCGCCACGGTGCTGATGGTGGTAGTGGGGTTGTGGTGGTAGTGATGGTGGTGGCCGCCACGGGGCTGACGGTGGAAATGAGGTTGTGGTGATGGTAGTGGTGGTGGTAGTGATGGTGGTGCCCGCCACGGTGCTGATGGTAGTTCTAATAGTAGTGATGGTGGTGGCCGCCACGGTGCTGATGGTGGTAGTGGGGTTGTGGTGGTAGTGGTGGTGGTAGTGATGGTGGTGCCCGCCACGGTGCTGATGGTGGTAGTGGGGTTGTGGTGATGGTAGTGGTAATAGTAGTGATGGTGGTGGCCGCCACGGTGCTGATGGTGGTAGTGGGGTTGTGATGCTAGTGGTGGTGGTAGCCCCCACGGTGCTGACGGTGGTAATGGGATTGTGGTGGTGGTAGTGGTAGTAGTAGTGATGGTGGTGCCCGCCACGGTGCTGATGGTGGTAATGGGGTTGTGGTGGTAGTGGTAGTGGTAGCCGCCACGGTGCTGATGGTGGTAATGGGATTGTGGTGGTGGTAGTGGTAGTAGTAGTGATGATGGTGCCCGCCACGGTGCTAATGGTGGTAATGGGGTTATGGTGGTGGTAGTGGTAGTAGTAGTGATGGTGGTGGCCCCCATGGTGCTGATGG
The DNA here is from genome assembly GCF_026875155.1 of Cherax quadricarinatus. Classification (NCBI taxonomy): domain Eukaryota; kingdom Metazoa; phylum Arthropoda; class Malacostraca; order Decapoda; family Parastacidae; genus Cherax; species Cherax quadricarinatus. The sequence goes on from NW_026505758.1 coordinate 17,572, forward strand.
TGGTAATGGGGCTGTGGTGGTGGTGGTGGAGGTGGTCGGTGTAGGGGTAGTAACAGTGATGGTGGTGGCCGCCACGGTGATGATGGGGGTAATGGGGTTGTGGTTGTGGTGGTGGTGGTAGTGGTAGTGGTGGTAGTAGCCACCACGGTGCTGATGGTGGTAATGGGATTGTGGTGGTGGTAGTGGTAGTAGTAGTAGTGATGGTGCCCGCCACGGTGCTGACGGTGGTAATGGGGTTGTGGTGGTGGTAGTAGTAGTAATGGTGGTGGCCCCCATGGTGCTGATGGTGATAATGGGGCTGTGGTGGTGGTGGTGGTGGTGGTGGTCGACGTAGGGGTAGTAATAGTGATGGTGGTGGCCGCCACGGTGATGATGGGGGTAATGGGGTTGTGGTTGTAGTGGTGGTGGTAGTGGTAGTGGTAGTGGTGGTGGTAGCCGCCACGGTACTGATAGTGGTAGTGGGGTTGCGGTGGTGGTGGTAGTGGTGCCCCCCGGTGTGATGGTGGTAATGGGGTTGTGGTTTGGGGGGTTTTGGGGGTAG
>NW_026505759.1:0-17062 GCF_026875155.1 Cherax quadricarinatus
TTCGGATAAGTGCCTAACTGTTGCCTTTGTGTCTTACCTACCAACCTGTCGGTATTTTATACCATTTTGATGTTCAAGCCTGACATCTATAGTGGGCAAGTTATTAGAATCAATTATAGCTGACATTATCAGAAGTCACCTTGAAGAGCATAACTTGATAAATGAATCTCAGCATGGATTCACGAGAGGTCGTTCCTGCCTGACAAACTTATTGACGTTCTTCAATAGAACATTTGAGGCAGTTGACAGTGATAAGGAATATGATATTGTTTATTTGGATTTTAGTAAAGCCTTCGACAGAGTACCTCACAAGAGACTCTTAAGAAAAGTGGCAGCTCATGGTATAGGAGGTAAAGTTCTAGCATGGATTGAGGCATGGCTTACCAATAGACGTGTGACGTGTACTTACGAGTGGTGACGTGTACTTAGCTCTGTGAAGACCTGTTTGTGTGCTCTCTGTGAATCTGAACCAGGATGCCCTCTCTTGAGCAGCTTTACCAGCAGCTGAGAGAAGAACTCAGAGTTGCTAAACTGGAGATACGGCGATTAACGGAGGAGAACAAGAGGATTCGTAGTAATCCACCTGTTGTGAGTCCCCAGGTTAAGAGGGGAGCTTGGTCAGTGGCCGGGCAACATGGAACCAAGCTGAAGATTAAGAAAACGGTTGGAGAGGCAGAAACAACGAGAAACCAGAAGACTGCCGTGGAAACTTCCAACTCATTCTCGGTGCTACCTGACGAATGTGAGTGTTCTACTGGGAATGCCACAACGAGCACCAAGGAAGCATTGGCAGACGTGAGTGAGACATCCCTAGAAACCCCAACGAAGACCATCGAGAACGTCATGACGAATTCTACAAGTGGTGTAATGCTACCTGGCGAATGTGAGTCGACTACTCGGAGCATCACTACGGACGACGCCAAGGAAGGTAAAAAACATTGTTGTTGTTGGGGATAGCCAGATTAGGTACATGGATAGGGCATTCTGCTTGAAAGATAGGAGTAGGAGGCAGAGAGTATGTTTTCCTGGGGCTGGGATGAAGGATATTGTTAGCCGTCTGGATGACATCATGAGAGGTAATGGGAGCAATCCTATTATCTGTCTCAGTGCTGGAGGCAACGATGTTGGCAGACGTAGGAGTGAGGACCTGATTAGCAGGTATAGGTCAGCAATAGAGATAATTAGGAAGAAGGGTGGCAAACCTGTCATATGTGGCATTTTGCCAAGGAGAGGAGTTGGAAATGAATGGTTGTCCAGAGCAATTGGTGTCAATTGCTGGCTGGACAAATACTGTAAGGAAAATGCAGTAACATTCATTGACAACTGGGACCTCTTCTATGGCAGAAATGACATGTATGCCAGGGATGGGGTTCACTTGTCTAGGTGTGGGGTGGGAGCACTGGCCAACGCAGTGGAGGGAGCTGTTAGGTCTTTAAACTAGGATAGTTAGTGGTATGGGTTTTGGCGGGAAAACTGTGAAGTCGCAGGGTAGTAACATGAGTACTAGGAGAACTAGTAATAGGCAAAATGAGGAGGATATTGGAAAGCCAGTGGCGCTAATTGACAATGACAGTAATAGGTTTAGTGGAATAACAGAAAGGAGCAGGAAGGGTAAAGAGATAGGAGGGTCATTAAATATTTATTACACAAATAGTCACAGTGCTAGGAATAAGATGGACGAGTTGAGACTAGTTGCTAGTGCAGGTAACATAGATGTTATTTGCCATTACTGAGACGTGGTTTAATTCAAAATGTCGGGACATGCCTGCAGAATGTCACATTCAGGGTTTTAAATTGTTCCAAGTAGATAGAAGTATCGGGAAGGGGGGTGGGGTGGCATTGTATGTCCGAGATCGCTTGAACTGTTGCATAAAAACGGGTATTAAGTCTGAAGTAACACATACAGAGTCTGTTTGGATAGAATTTTCAGAGGGGCATGAAAAATTAATTTTAGGTGTGATATACCGTCCCCCAAATTTAGATAGGGACCAGGGGAGACTATTATGGGAGGAAATTGTTAGGGCCACAAGGCACGATAATGTAGTAATTCTAGGAGACTTTAACTTTAGTCATATTGATTGGAATTTCTTGACTGGGAATTTAGAATCATACGATTTCTTAGAAGTAGTTCAGGATTGTTTTTTGAAGCAGTTTGTGACAGAACCTACAAGGGGTAATAACCTGCTTGACTTAGTTCTGGCAAGCAATGAATCCCTTGTTAATAATTTAGAAGTTTCAGAAGAACTGGGTGCTAGCGACACAAATCAATTACATTTAGAATTGAATGGAAGTATGATAGTAGGGATAACTCAGTAACAGTCCCAGATTTTCGCTTAGCAGATTACGATGGGCTTAGAGAACACTTATCATCTGTTGACTGGGGTAACGAAGAGAGCTATCAATATGACAGTTTTCTGAACACAATACATGCTGCTCAAAGAACATTTATCCCTTATAAAGAAATTAGATCAAATAGAAATGACCCAAAATGGATGAATAATAGGCTGAAATATCTACTAGGGCATAAGAAAGGAATTTATAGGCGTATCAAAAGAGGCGAGGGTCATCTTATGAATCAGTATATTGACACTAAGAGGGACATTAAAAAGGGGATAAGAAAAGCTAAAAGGGACTATGAAATTAAAGTTGCTAGGGATTCTAAACTAACCCAAAAAGTTTTTTCCAGGTATATAGAACAAAAGTCAGAGATAAGATAGGTCCCCTTAAAAATAACTATGGGCATCTTACTGACAAAGAGAATGAAATGTGCTCGATTTTAAATAATTATTTTCTCTCGGTTTTTACACAGGAAGACACTAGTAGTGTTCCGGTAATTAATTTTTATAGTGGGCCAGAAGAAGATAAATTATGTAACATCATAGTCACTAGTGAAATGGTTGTGAAGCAGATAGACCGACTGAAGCAAAATAAGTCACCGGGTCCTGATGAGGTTTTTTCAAGGGTTCTAAAGGAATGCAAAATGGAAGTCTGTGAACCATTAACTAATATTTTTAATTTATCTCTTCAAACAGGTGTAGTGTCTGATATGTGGAAGATGGCTAATGTAATTCCTATTTTTTAAAACAGGGGACAAGTCGTTACCGTCAAATTACCGCCCAATAAGCCTGACCTCAATTGTAGGCAAATTACTAGAGTCAATTATAGCTCAAATTATAAGAAGCCATCTCGATAAGCATAGCTTGATTAATGATACTCAGCATGGATTCACACAGAGGCCGGTCTTGTCTAACTAATTTATTAACTTTTTTCAGTAAAGCTTTTGAGGCTGTTGACCACGATAAAGAATTTGATATTATTTACTTAGATTTTAGTAAGGCATTTGATAGAGTTCTGCACCAAAGACTGTTGAAGAAAGTAGCAGCTCATGGCATTGGGGAAGAGTGCTCTCGTGGATCGAATCATGGCTCACAGACAGGAAGCAGAGAGTGTCCATAAATGGGGTTAAATCCGAGTGGGGATCAGTAACAAGTGGCGTTCCACAGGATCAGTCTTGGGCCGTTGTTGTTTATAATATATATCAATGATCTTGATGAAGGAATTACTAGTGATATGAGCAAATTCGCCGATGACACGAAGATAGGTAGGATAATTGATTCAAACGTAGATGTTAGGGAACTTCAGGAGGATTTAGACAAACTCTACTCTTGGTCAGAAAAGTGGCAGATGCAGTTCAATGTAGATAAATGCAAGGTTCTGAAGCTCGGAAGTGTCCATAACCCTAGCACTTATAAGTTAAATAATGTAGAACTTAGCCATACAGATTGCGAAAAGGACTTGGGGGTTATTGGTAAGCAGCAACCTTAAACCAAGACAGCAATGCCTAAGCGTACATAATAAGGCAAAATAGATTACTGGGATTTATATCAAGAAGTGTAAGCAACAGAAGTCCAGAGGTCATACTGCAGCTTTATACATCATTAGTAAGGCCTCGCCTAGATTATGCAGCTCAATTCTGGTCTCCATATTACAGAATGGACATAAATTCGTTAGAAAACATTCAGCGTAGGATGACTAAATTAATACATAGCATTAGAAATCTTCCTTATGAAGAAAGATTGAAGACTCTTAAGTTACATTCACTTGTTAGACGAAGAATGAGGGAGGACCTGATCGAAGTGTATAAGTGGAAGATAGGTATTAATAAAGGGGATATTAACAAGGTCTTGAGGATATCTCTCCAGAGAGAACCGCAGTAATGGATTTAAATTAGATAAGTTTAGATTTAGAAAGGACATAGGAAAGTATTGGTTTGGAAATAGGGTAGTTGATGAGTGGAACAGTCTACCTAGTTGGGTTATTGAGGCTAGGACTTTGGGTAGTTTCAAATTTAGGTTGGATAAGTACATGAGTGGGAGGGGTTGGATTTGAGTGGGACTTGCACATCAGAGCTTATTTCTTGGGTAGCATTGAAAATTGGGTTGGTCAAATGTTTGTTAGTGGGATGAATTGTAAAGGACCTGCCTAGTATGGGCCAACAGGCCTGCTGCAGTGTTCCTCCTTTCTTATGTTCTTATGTAAAGCAGAGAGTTACCATTAATGGAGTGAAATCTGAATGGGGATTAGTCACTAGTGGCGTTCCACAAGGATCAGTTTTAGGGCCTCTACTGTTCATAATTTACATTAATGACCTTGATGAAGGGATTACTAGTGACATGAGTAAGTTTGCTGATGATGCAAAGATAGGCAGTATAATTCACTCTGAGGAGGATATCAATGAACTCCAGGACGATTTGAACAAATCAATGTCTTGGTCTGAAAAATGGCAGATGAAGTTTAATGTGGATAAGTGTAAGGTACTTGCCCTTGGTAATGAAAATAACCCTCGAAGCTATAATCTAGGTGAAGTAGAGCTTGGTCATACAGAATGTGAAAAAGACTTGGGAGTCATGGTAAGCAGAAATCTAAAGCCAAGACAGCAGTGTGGAAAAAGACACTTATGTACAGTTTAGGACATTTATTAAAGGAAACGTTTAGCCACGAGTGGCTTCTTCAGTCCTAATACAGAGAAAACTAAGAAAACACACATATATATAGTGGTGGGAGTCAGGTGAGGTGAAGCGTGGGTAGAAGTGGTAATAGTAGTAGTAGTAGTAATGGAACTAAGGAGGTGAGGTTAGAGAGGGACCTGCTGGCATCAAGTAACACCAGTTCCAGGATGGGTAATATCCTCTTGCTTAGTAATTTTGAAATACTGTAACTACCGGATTTTTGCTTTATAGTGTTACTGACAGAAATTAGTGCAGCTTCAATGCATTTTCTCCGTCTTAAGTCGTCTTCTTTAATAACTAGTTTAGCTTCATTGAATTTCATGAGGTGTCCAACATCGTCTCTATGTTGAACACATGCGTTTTTGCGGTCATCATTTCTGCAAGCATTTTTGTGTTCTGCTATTCTAATGTCCAGAGTTCTGGCTGTTTCCCTACATATACTTTGTCACACCCCCCACATGGTATAGTGTAGATTCCTGCACTTGTGCCAGAATCATGCTTGGGTTTTTGTATCAGGTTCCTAATAGTAGTTGAAGAGCTGGTAGATATTTTAGCCAGTTTTCTGTCAAACATTTTTGAAACATTAGTGGCAACGTTGCTGACCGGTTAAAACGATGTAACTTGGAGGCTTTTCTTCAATTTGATAGGTGTTGGTCTTGCTGAGGATACGTGTTGCACGTTTCCTGCAGTCACGTATGAAGTGTAGGGGAAAGTGTAGTGAACTAAAGATTTGGTGATGTATGTACATTCTTCTTCGAGGAACTGCGGACTGGAAATTCTGTAGGCTCTCAGAAAGAAGCCAATAACTACCCTCTTTTAGTTCTTGTGTCATGGTGAGAGAAGAAATGTAGAAGATCATTCTTGTAGGTAGGCTTCCGGTAGACTTTAAAAGAAAGTTTGCTTTCCCCTGTGCGTAAGAGAACGTCGAGAAAAGGTAACTGGTTGTCCTTCTCCTCTCTAGAGTAAATTTAATAGTAGGTTCCAGATTGTTGATGGTGTTGAGGATGCCCTGTACGTCAAGATTTTTGGGTACAATGACCAAAATATCATCTACGTACCGCATCCAAGTAACTGAACGAGGGATGTTATTGAGGATCCTTCTTGATTCCAGGTCCTCCATATATAAATTGGCAGAACTGCACTAAGGGGGATCCATGGCTAGTCCGAAGAGTTGTTTGTACTTCTTGTCCTCGAAACCTAAAACAGTTATAACGAACACAAAGTTCGACAAGGCTCACAAAATCTTGTCGAACTTTGTGTTCGTTATAACTGTTTTAGGTTCGAGGACAAGAAGTACAAACAACTCTTCGGACTAGCCATGGGATCCCCCCTTAGTGCAGTTCTTGCCAATTTATATATGGAGGACCTGGAATCAAGAAGGATCCTCAATAACATCCCTCGTTCAGTTACTTGGATGCGGTACGTAGATGATATTTTGGTCATTGTACCCAAAAATCTTGACGTACAGGGCATCCTCAACACCATCAACAATCTGGAACCTGGCAATATAAACACAAATGCAGTATAATGTGATCCTTTATTGACTACGTTTCGCCCACACTGTGGGCTTTTTCAAGTCACAAACAGAACTACCTGGGGTGGAAGGAACGCGAGTATTTATAGTCCGGCTGAGGTCAGGTGAAGAATGCTGCATCTGATGATGTACGAGTTGGGTTGTAGAGTCTAAAAACTTGGGTAGCTTGGAAAGGAGACTGGACAAGTTTGTGAGCAGACCTTCTACAGTGTTCTTATGTGGGATAGCGATGAAGAAGTTTCTTGGCAAGTGGTTCAGCTATGTTATAGAAGCCACTATTCTGGTTGAAGTTGTCGGATATAGAAATAAGTGATGATTCCAGGATTCTTCGGTATTGAGTGTTGTCTTCTGTGGCGATAAGTCTTGAGTTTCTGTAGTTTATCAAGTGGTTGTGTGAATTACGGTGTTGTACGCAGGCATTCCTTGTGTCGTCAGACCTGCTTGGTATTGGTGTTCTGAAATACGTGTTTGGAGGTCCCTTGATGTTTCGCCCACGTATAACTTGTTGCAGTCATTACAAGGGATTATGTATACCCTGCAGAGGATGGAGGCTTGTCCTGCCTACTACTGGTGATGTCCTTGATGGTCGTGGTTGTGGAGGTAGATACTTGGAATGATGTTTTGGCAAAGATGTTGGAAACATGTTGGCAATGGAGTTGGTGGGAAGGACATATGTATCTCTTCTCGGCAGTGTCTTCTCTGGGTGTGTTGAAGATGTTTAGTGCTCGCCGTCTGCAGTCTCGATGAAGTGACGAGGATAGTGGAGTTGGAAAATGACCTGTAATTATAGTGCATTCTTCCTCAAGAACTCGTTGCTGCAGATTCTGAGTGCCGAGGAAGGAAGCTATAATTAACCACGTTTGGTTTTGGTGTCGTGGTGAGAGTAGAAGTGGAGTCCAGAAGATCGTTTTGGTTGGTGGGTTTTCGATGACTTTTAAACCGGAAGTTAGTGGTCAGCTTTGCAGTGTAGAACATCAAGGAAAGGAGAGTGTTGTCGACCTCTTCTTCAAGTGTGAACTGGATTGAAGGCCTCGACCTGGATTGAGCTTGTATTGGAGTGCTTGAACGTTGAAGGCGTTTAGGAGGTTATGAGGAGAATGTAGTTCAACATAACTGGCTCCTTTTGTTTGACGACCATTCTCTCATAACTCCTAAAGCTTAACGGTCAAGGTCTCCAAGACAAGTCAACAAGCGTCGTCGGCTTCAATCCAGTTACACTTGTAGAGAGGTCGACAACACTCTTCTTTCCTTGATGTTCTTTCTGCAAAGCTGACCACGGATCTTATCGTTTTTAAAGTTCTATCGAAAACCCACACCAACGATCTTTCCACTTTACTCTCACACGACACCAAAACAAACGGGTGTAAGTATTAGCTTTTCCTGCGTGCACTAGAATTCTGCAGCAACGAGTTCCTTGAGGAGAATGCACTATAATTGAACAGGTATTTTTCCAAACTCACTATCCTCGTCACTTATCAGAGACTGCAGACGGCGAGCACTAAACATTCTTCAACACACAGAGAAGACACTGCCGAGAAGAGATAATAGTCCTTCCCAACAACTCCATTGACAAACATGTTTCCAACATCTTTGCCAATAAATCATCCAAGATATCTACTCCCAACCTCGACATCAAGGACATCCACCAAGTAGTAGGCAGGACAAGCCTCCATACTTGCAGGGGTAGACATAATCCCTTGTAATGACTGCAATACAAGTTATACGTGGGCGAAACTCAAGGGGACTCCAAACAGTATTTTCAGAACACCAATACGCAAGCACGTCTGACGTCACAAGGAATGCCTGCGTACAAACACCGTAATCACACAACCACTTGATAAATACAGAAACTCAAAGACTTATCGCCACAGATGACCAACACTCAATACCGAAGAATCTGGAATATCACTGAATTCTATATCCGAACAACTTCAACCAGATAGTGGCTTCTATAAATAGATGAACACTTGCAAGAAAATTCTTCATCGCTTTAATCCCACATAAGAACACTGTAGAAGGGTCTGCTCACAAACTTGTCCAGTTCCTTTCCAGCGTACCCAAGTTTTTAGATTACAACCCATCACGGTACATCATCAGATGCAGCATTCTTCCACCTGACCTAAGGGGACGAAATACTCGCGTTCTTCCACCCCATGGTTGTTCTGTTTGGCTTGAAAAAGCCCATCTGTGGGGCGAATCGTAGTCAATAAAGGATAACATTATACTGCAATTGTTGTTATATTGCCAGGTTCCAGATTGTTGATGGTGTGGAGGATGCCCTGTAGTCAGATTTTGGGTACAATGACCAAAATATCATCTACGTACCGCATCAAGTATATGAACGTGGGATGTTGTTGAGGATCCTTCTTGATTCCAGGTCTCCATATTATAATTTGCAAAGAACTGCACTAAGGGGGGATCCCATGGCTAGTCCGAAGTAGTTGGTTTGTACTTCTTGTCCTCGAACCTAAAACAGTTTATAACGATACACAAAGTTTCGATAAGATTTTGTGAGCCTTGTTCGAACTTTGTGTCGTTTTATAACTGTTTTAGGTTCGAGGACAAGAAGTACAAACAACTCTTCGGCTAGCCATGGGATCCCCCCCTTAGTGCAGTTCTTTGCCAATTTATATATGGTGGACTGGAATCAAGAAGGATCCTCAATATACATCCCTCGTTAGTTACTTGGATGCGGTACGTAGATTGTTATTTTGGTCATTGTACCCAAAAATCTTGACAGTACAGTGCATACTCAACCACCATCAACAATCTGGAACCTACTATTAAATTTTTTTTTTTTTTTTTTTAACTTCTAGGGAGGAGAAGGACACAGTTACTTTTCTCGACTCGTTCTCTTACGACTGGGTGGATAGCAACTTCTTTTATATGTCTTCCGATGTAAGCCTACCTACAAGAAATGATATTCTACATTTATTTCTCTCACTATGACACAATGAATAAAAGAGGGGTAGTTATTGGCTTATTTTGAGAGCTACAGAATTTCCAAGTCCGCAGTTCCTCGAAGAAGAATGTAACATAATCACCAATCTTTTAGTTCATACACTTTCCCCTACCACTTCATTACGTGCTGCAGAATCGTCGCAAGCACGTATCATCAGCAGACAAACCTATCAAATTGAAGAAAAGCCTCCAAGTTACATCGTTTTACCGGTCAGCAAACGTATGCACAACCACAATAAACCCACCCCCCCAAAACCAACTACATAATGTTTCAAAAATGTTTGACGGAAAAACTGGCTATAAAATATCTACAGCTCTTCAACTACTATTAGGAACTGATACAAAAAACCCAAGCAATGATTCTGGCACAGTGCAGGGAAGCTACACTTACCATGTGGGGGGTGTGACAAAGTATATGTAGGGGAAACAGCAGAAACTCTGGACATTAGAATAGCAGAACCACAAAAAATGCATTGCAGAAATGATGACGCAAAAACGCATGTGTTCAACTTAGAGCGCTGTTGGACAACACTCATGAAATTCAATGAAGTAAACTAGTTATTAAAGAAGACGACTTAAGACGGAGAATGCATTGAAGTGCACATAATTTCTGTCAGTATCATAAAAGCGCAAAAATCTGTAGTTACAGTATTTCAAAACATTACTAAGCAAGGAGGATAATTACCCATCTGGGAACTGGTGTTGTACTTGATGCCGCAGTCCCTCTCTAAACCTCACCCCTTAGTTCCATCACTTCTACTACTATATTCCACTTCTACACGCTTCACCCTCACTGACTCCCACCCCATATATATATGTGTGGCTTTTCTTAGTTTTCTATGTATTATGGATCTGAGAAGACACACTCGTGCTAAACGTTTCCTTTAGATAAATGTCCATTAACTGTACATAGTGTCTTTTTCCACACTGCTGTCTTGGCTTTTGATTTTCTGCTTACCATGACTCCAAGTCTTTTTCACATTCTGTTGACAAGCTCTACTTCACTAGATTATAGCTCTTCGAGGGTTATTTTTCATTACACAAGGGCAAGTACCTTACACTTATCCACATTAAACTTATTGCCATTTTTCAGACCAAGACATTGATTTGTTCAATCGTCCTGGAGTCATTGATATCTCCTCAGAGTGAATTATCTGCCTATCTTGGACATCATCAGAAACTTACTCATGTCCTAGTATCCCTTCATCAAGGTCTTAATGTAAATATGAACAGTAGAGGCCCTAAAATGATCTTGTGGAACGCCACTAGTGACTAATCCCATTCAGATTTCACTCCATTATATGGAAAACTCTCTGCTTTACATAAGATATAAGAAAGGAGGAACCACTGAGCATGCATGTTGGCCATACTAGGCCCCAGGGGGGGGTTTCCTTTTAAAATTTCATCCCACTAAAAACATTTGACCAACCCAATTTTCAATGCCCCCCAAGAAAAAAAGCTCTGATGTGAAAGTCCCTCAAACCAACCCCCCCCATCTGTACTTACCAACCTAAATTTGAAACTCCCCAAAAGCCCTACCCTCAAAACCCAACTAGGTAACTGTTCCATCTCAACTACCCTTTTTCCAAAACCAATACTTTCCAGCCCTTTTTCAAAACAAAACTTTTAAATTTTAAACCATTACTGCGGGTTCTCTCTTGGGAGATACCCCAAAGCCCTTTGTTAATCCCCTTTATTAATCCCTATCTTCCACTTATACCTTCGATCAGGCCCCCCTCATTCTTCGTCTAACAAGTGAAGTTTAGAGTCAAAAAAAATTTTTCTTCATAAAGGAAAGTTTTTAAATTTGCTATGTATTAATTTGTCACCTGCTGAATTTTTTCTAACGAATTTATGTCCTTCTGTAATAGGAGACCAGAATTGGCTGCATAATCAGGCGAGGCCTAAAAAAGATTAAAAAGCGCTATGACCTCTGGACTTCGTTGCTTACACTTTTGTATAAATCCCAGTAATCTTTTTCCCTTTATTATGTACGTTAGGCATTGCTGTCTTTTTTAAGGGTTTTCGCTTACCAAACCCCCAAGTCCTTTTGCAATTGTAGGCTAAGTTCACATTATTTAAATTTTAAGTGCTAGGGTTTTGGGCACTTTCCCAGCTTCAGAACCTTGCATTTATCTACTTGAACTGCATCTGCCACTTTTTTGACCAAAGTTTGAGTTTTCTAAATCCTCCTGAAGTTCCCTAACATCTACTTTGAATCAATTATCCTACCTATTTCGTGCATGGCGAATTTGCTCATTTCACTAGTAAATTCCCTTACAAGAAACTTTAATATATTAAAACAACAAAGGGCCCCCCCAAAAATCCCCGTGGAAACGCCCCTTGTTTTGACCCCACTCGGATTTAACCCCATTTATGGACACTCTCTGCTTCCTGTCTGTAGCCATGATTCGATCCCCGAGAGCACTCTTCCCCCAAAGCAGAGCTGCCCTTTCTTAACAGTTTTGGTGCGAACTCTTTTAAATGCCTTACTAAAATCTAAGTAAAAATATCAATTTTTATCGTGGGGCAACACCTCAAAAGCTTTTTCTAAAAAAGTTAATAAAATTTGTTAGACAAGACCCGGCCCCTTGTGAACCATGCTGAGTATTAATCAAAAGCTTATCGGATGGGTTCTTTTAATTTGAGCTATAAATTTACTCTAGAATTTGCCTACAATAGGTCAGGCTTTTTGGGCGGTAATTGACGGTAACGACTTGTCCCCTGTTTTAAAATAGGAAAATTTCATGCCATTTCCACATATCAGACACTACACCCTTTTTAAGAGATAAATTAAAAAAATTAGTTAATGGTTCACAGACTTTCCATTTTGTTCCTTTGAACCCTTAAAAACCCATCAGGACCCGGTGACTTTTTTTTGCTTCAGTCGGTCTACTGCTTCACAACCATTTTACTATGACTAGATGTTACATAATTTATCTTCTTCTGGCCCACTATAAAAATTAATTACCGGGAAAACACTACTAGTTTTCTTCCTGTGTAAAAAACCGAGGGGAAAAAAAATTTTTTAAAAATCCGACATTTCATTTCTTTGTCGGGAAAGATCCCCCATATTTTTTTTTAAAGGGGACCTTTTTATCTCTGATTTGTTTTATACCTGGAAAAAATTTTTGGGTTGTTTTAGAATCCCTAGAAATTTAATTTTTATGTCCCTTTTTGCTTTTCTTATCCCCCTTTTTTAAAGTCCCCCCTTAGTGAAAAATACTGATTCATAAGATGACCCTCGCCTCTTTTGATACGCCCATTTAAAATTCCCTTTTTTTGGCCCCAGTGGGTATTTTAGCCTATTATTCTCCATTTTGGGTCTTTTTTATTTGATTAATTTTTTAAAAGGGAAAAAATGTTCTTTGAGCAGCTGTATTGTGTTCAGAAAAACTGTCCCCTATTGTAGTTCTTCTTAAACCCAGCAAAAAGATGATAAGTGTTTCTAAGCCCCTCGTAATCTGCTAAGCGAAAAAAAAAACTGGGCTGTTACTGAGTTATCCCTACTATATACTTCCATTCAAAAATTTTAAAAGTAAAAAATTGTGGGGCGCAGCACCCAGTTCTTTTTTTGAAAACTTCTAAAAATTTTAACAAGGGGTTTTATTGCTTTCCAGAAATAAGTCAAGCAGGTTTTCCCCTTGTAGGTTCTGTCACAAACTGCTTTAAAAAACAAACCTGAATACTTCTAAGAAAAAAGTTTTGATTTTAAAAATTTCCCCGGGCAAGAAATTCCAATCAATAGGGGCTAAAATTAAAATCTCCTAGAATTACTACATTTTCGTGCCTTGTTTGGCCCCCCCAAAAATTTCCTCCCATAATTTGTCTCCCCGGTTTCCCCATCTAATTTGGGGGACGGTATATCACACCTAAAATTAATTTTTTTTTGCCCCTCTGAAAAATTTTATCCAAAAAAGATCTGTATGTGTTTTCTTCAGACTTAATCCCGTTTTTTTGCAACAGTTAAAACGATCTCGGGGACTTTAAAATCCCACCCCACCCCCCTTCCCGAATTTCAAACTATTGGGAAACAATTTAAAACCCTAATGTGACATTTGCAGGCAGCCCCGACATTTTAAATTTAAACCAGTTCAGTAATGGCAAATACATCTATGTTACCGCACTAAAAACTAGTTAATCGTCATTTATCCTAATTTTGGACTATTTGTGTAATAAATATTTAAGACCCCCCTATCTTTTTTCCCTTCCTGCTCCTTTCTGTTATCCACTAAACCTTTTTCGTCATTGTCAATTAGCGCATGGTTTTCCCAATACCTCCCCTTTTTGCCTATTACTAGTTCTCCTAGTACTCATGTTACTCCCTCGACTTCCAGTTTCCCGCCAAAACCCATACCACTAACATTCCTATTTTTAAAGACCAACAGCCCCCTCCAGGGTTTGGCCAGTGCTCCCACCCCACACCTAGACAATTTAAACCCCATCCCTGGCATACATGTCATTTCTCCCATAGAAAGGTCCCAGTTGTCAATGAATTTTAAACTGCTTTTTCCTTCAGATTTGCCCGCCAGAATTGACCCAATTGCTTGGAAACCATTCATTTAATCCTCCCCCTGGCAAAATGCCACATATGACGGGGTTTGCCACCCTTTTCCAAATTTTATTCTATTGCTGACCTATATCTAATCGGGTCCTCACTCTACTCTGCCAACATCGTTGCTCCGCCCTGGCCCGAAATAGGATTCCCCATACCTCTCATGTTTTCATCCGAGGCTAACAATATCCTTTACCCCACCCCCGGGAAAAAAATTCTCTCTCCCTCCTACCCTTCTTTAAACAAATGCCCTATTCCGTACCTAACTGGCTTCCCCAACAACAAAATGTTTTTACCTTCCTTGGCGTCGTCCGTAGTGGCCCCGAGTAGTCGCTACATTCGCCAGGTAGCATTCCCACTTGAGAATTCCATGACGTTCTCGAGGGCTTCGTTGGGGTTTCTAGGGATGTCCCTCACGCTCCCAATCTTCCCTTTGGGTGTCGTTGTGGCTTTCCCCTAGAACACTACTTTGTAGGAGCACCCAGAAAAGGGAAAATTTCCACGGCAGTCTTTGGTTTCTGTTGTTTTGCCTCTCCAAACCGTTTTCTTAAAATTCGCTTGGTTCCCTGTTGGGCCCCGGGCCCCTGCCAAGCTCCCCCCCTTAAACCCGGGGACTCACAAAGGGGGATTTCTACGAAACCTCTTGTTCCCCCTCCCTTAATCGCCGTTCTCAGTTTGCAATCTGAGTTTTTCTCTCCTGCTGTTAAAACTGTCAAGAGAGGGCTCCTGGTTTAGATTCACAGAGAGACAAAAAGGTCTTCACAGAGCTAGTACACTCACCATGTAAGTCCGTACCTTATTTGGGAACCCCTTTCCTCAATCCATGCTAGAATTTACCTCCTATACCATGAGCGCCACTTTTCTTAAAAGCTCTTTTTAGGTACTCTGTCGAAGGCTTTACTAAAATCCAAATAAACAATATCATATTCCTTATCACTGTCAACTGCCTCAAATGTTCTATTGAAGAACGTCAATAAGTTTGTCAGGCAGGAACGACCTCTCGTGAATCCATGCTGAGAATTCTTTTATCAAGTTATGCTCTTCAAGGTGACTTCTGATAATGTCAGCTATAATTGATTCTAATAACTTGCCCGCTATAGATGTCAGGCTTGAACATCAAAATGGTATAAAATACCGACAGGTTGGTAGGTAAGACACAAAGGCAACAGTTAGGCAACTTTATTCCGAAACGTTTCGCCTACACAGTAGGCTTCTTCAGTCGAATACAGAAAGTAGGCAGGAACAGTAGAGATGTGAAGATGATGTAATCAGTCCATCACCCTTGAAGTCGTAGAATTTGAGGTTGTCAGTCCCTCAGCCTGGAGAGTTCAGTTCCATAGTCAGGAACTATCTGAAGATCAAGCGACAGTGCGGAGACTTAAATACTGTCGGAAGGAGAGGTGCATAGTAGTAGTAGTAGTAGTGAGAATGTAGCCTCTGATAGGTCAGGTCCCTATCAGATCCAACAGTTCTCACTTGAAAGGGTTGTCCAAGGTGTTTTCTGTACCAAGAGGCCATGTGTTGCAGTGTCTGCCTTTGTGTCTTACCTACCAACCTGTCGGTATTTTATACCATTTTGATGTTCATCTTGTCAGACACTGCAACACATGGCCTCTTGGTACAGAAAACACCTTGGACAACCCTTTCAAGTGAGAACTGTTGGATCTGATAGGGACCTGACCTATCAGAGGCTACATTCTCACTACTACTACTACTACTATGCACCTCTCCTTCCGACAGTATTTAAGTCTCCGCACTGTCGCTTGATCTTCAGATAGTTCCTGACTATGGAACTGAACTCTCCAGGCTGAGGGACTGACAACCTCAAATTCTACGACTTCAAGGGTGATGGACTGATTACATCATCTTCACATCTCTACTGTTCCTGCCTACTTTCTGTATTCGACTGAAGAAGCCTACTGTGTAGGCGAAACGTTTCGGAATAAAGTTGCCTAACTGTTGCCTTTGTGTCTTACCTACCAACCAGATGTCAGGCTTATTGGACGGTAATTTGAAGGAGTGGACTTATCCCCTGATTTGAATATAGGAACCACATTAGCCATCTTCCACATCTCTGGCACAACACTGGTAAGGATGGACGCATTGAATACACTCGTTAATGGCTGACTAAGCTCCATCTTGCATTCCTTAAGTACCCTTGAAAACAACTCATCGGGTCCCGGGGACTTATTTTGTTTCAGTTTGTCTATCTGTTTAATAACCATGTCCCTCGTGACAGTAATATTAGTTAACTTAAATTCATCAGGAACTAAATAATTGTTAATTACTGGAATCTCATTTACATCTTCCTGTGTAAAAACTGACAAAAAATAGTCATTAAATAAGGAACACATTTCCAGTTCATTATCTGTCAGCTGTCCATTCCCAGATTTCAGAGGTCCTACTTTTTCCTTCACCTTCGTCCTATACACTTGAAAGAACCCCTTTGGATTAGTCTTTGATTCATTAGCAACTCTAATTTCATAGTCACGTTTAGCCTTTCTAATCGCCTTTTTTACTTCTCTTTTAAGCTGAACATATTGGTCAGTAAGGTTAAACCTCTCCTCTTCTGATGCGCCTATAAATTCCCCTTTCTCTCCCTAATAGATGCTTTAGCCTCCTGTTAACCCATTTGGGATCGTTATTATTAGACCTAATTTCTCTCTGGGGAATGTATATACTCTGGGCACTGTGTACATTATTAAGAAAACAATCATAAAAGCAGATCCCTTCATATTCATAAGTATGATTATCGTCAATAAAATCATTAGCTAGATAACCCCAATCAAGATTAGACAGATGTTCCCTAAGTCCATTATAATCGGCAGAACGAAAATCGGGATTTTTACTGTATTATCATTATCTTGCATTCCCAATTAATGCTAAAGGTGATGGATTTGTGATCACTTGCGCCAAGCTCTTCAGTGATCTCCAGATTATTCACGAGTGTTTCCTTATTTGGACAAACTAGTCTACAAAATTATTAACCCCTGGTAGGTTCAT